>VUQK01010437.1:0-12691 GCA_015106715.1 Bujurquina vittata | reverse complement strand
GGGAAGGGGGGGGGCGTTTTCGGGGGGGTTGGGGGGGGGGGGGGTGTAGGGTGGGGAGGAGCACCCAGTCAAGGAGCAGGAGGGAAGGTGACAGGGAGCAAACAAGGAGTGAAGAAAAAGAAAGTAGGAGAGTAGGTACAGAGAGGGAGGAAGGAGCAAGGAGTAGAATAGAAAAATAAAGGAAACTACAATAAAAGAGACAAAACGGGGCGAGGTGGAGGGTGGTGAGGACAGACGGGCATGGTGATAGGTGGACAGAGAGACAGCTATGTGTTAGTGCTGTAAACAGACATCTACATGTTTCCAGACCAGCTTGTTGAAGCTACAGAGCAGACCGCTGCTGTAGACCGTTCTGGACCAAATACACCAACAAGTATGATCCCAGTCAGATAAAGTCGGCCTTTGTTCTGTTTGCTGCTGTTGGTGCAGTCTGGGCCTAAATCTACATTTGATCTATATGATTAAAGTAGTTTAATTTGAACACAGGTCCTGGATTCTATCAGGCTTTTTAAAGAAATAAATAAGTTACTAGACACACACACATCAAAATGTTTGTGTGTTGTGTTTTTGTGGATCAGTTCTTCAGCCAAACGTCTAACAGCTGTTACAGTGTTATAGTGGCTGTTGTTTTTCTTTTGAGTCCAAACTGTTTTACTTATCACTGGCAATTACATTTGGGTGGGAATAAAATTCATTTAGACATCCCTAATAATTATGATTTGGCATTCCCCAAGTTTAAAGTTGTGCAATCTTTTCTGGAAATTTTCTGAATAAAATCTATAAAATTTCCCGTAGAAGGTAGAGCCAGTGGACAAATTTTATAAATCATAAAGTCTGTCAGCTCATAGTGAAAACAGTGCAACAGCCAGACAATCTTAATGATTTAGACCAACTTTAGCTCACTTGTCCAACACCAGTGCTGTTTTATAGTCATTCAGTAAATGTATGAAAGAGATAAAAATACATGTGATTTAAGTTTTTCTGAAACAATATGTCCCAACAGTGACAGTCTGAGAATAGCTTTGTTTGAGCCACTACTTTTGTTCTGACTATAAAACAGCTTCCTGCACAGTGTATGTATGCAGGTAGGTACACACATTATGCAGCACAAACCTAAAGTGACAGGTCATAGAAAAATTGAGCCTTCTATATAAATGCACTCAATGTGCAATGCATAAATGTGAGCAATGAAAAATTACTGTCACTTCAACTGTCACCTTTTTCTGTAATTTTTAGACTTTTTAAAGACAAGTTTCCCATTTTAAATAGAGGGTGAAAACACACTCAGCAGCTCATCTTTACAGCTTAATAGTAGTTGCACATTCATTTGTCTTTGCTTTGATGGTGTGAAGTGACAGTAAGGTGAAATTCACTCCTGAGATGTTAACCCACATGTGGTATTTCCCAACATACAGACATGGTAAAATTCTCACAACATGAGTGCTCGCGCATCCAAAATGTGCATGCCACATTTTTAAAGCCATGATGGAAACGGGAACCAACATCCTGAGGCCTCAGAGGTGGAAACTGTTTGTCACTAAGAAAATATTTAAAGGTCTTTCAGAAAATGAGTGATAAAATACCAGAACTGGTGAGAACGTAGCAAGTCAGAATTCCAGAGTCTGCTAATTATGAGAAACTTAAAGAGACCTATTATGCTTTCCCCTACAGACTGTCGGGGCGAGTAATCCCTGAGAGTTTAAAGGTCAGACTGCCCTAAATGCATGATTTCAGCCTGTTTATTTCTAGTGTAGCTCTTTATAATGTCAGTGAGAGCGGATATCTCCAAGATGGTCATCTCAGGCCGGCAGGTCCAGCTGTGAGCATGGAAGCCCCACCCACGTGCTGCCCTCTGTTTGCAAGGGGCAGCCAATCAGAAGAAAGTTAGCTTAAAGGGAGAAGGGAGGTAAAACATCTGGTTTCAGTAAAGTGAGGCCCGGAATAAGATAGATAAAGCTTATTTGTGAAATATTTAAAGCAACTCCTGTAGAATGTGTGTAGTAGGTCCTCTTTAAGCTTTTCTAATGTTGAGATGAACAAATAAACCCCTCAAATATTGGCCCAGATTGATGCTCATCACTGTTGCCTCTGGATGTTGCACCATGGCCTTGTCGCATGTTGTGTTTTTACCTGGCTCCATGCAGACAGGGCAGCACCCCCCCACAGGGGTGAAGGGGAAGTGGCAGTGTGCTTTAGGGCAGGTGATCTCGTCACAAACCACCCGCCCTCCGGTACACAGACAAGTCACACACGGCTTCGGGGACCAGACGGCCTGGTCGAACATGGTCATACCCTGGTACACACACTGGCCCTGCTTACCTGAAACAACACACACAGCCATGTCAGGTTAACACTTCACTGTTCAAAGTAATTAACTGACAGCAATCAGTTGGAAAGATACTGTAAATTTTCCATATTGATTACCTGTAAAATTTATTGTATTTAACATCAGTAAATATCCGAAACACATCTGCCAAAAGACCTTGATGTGCTCCCATAAGGACGCTCACCATAGGTAAGAAAAAAGCTGCTATTATAGGACGTTGTCTTTTGACATCTGCAGTGGGCACATGCACTCTGTCATGAAACACTCGGAAACATCTGCACACGTCACCAGTGTGGGCACATGGTGAAATTTATGGCTTTCTGCACAACAACTGTGCAGCTGCTGAAAGTATAATTAGCATTAGCAAACAACTGGACATAATTACAAAGCATGCAACCAGTCACACAACACAATCAACCAGTTGTGGGCGACAATTTATTGCGTAGTGGTGAATGAGAAGAGGCACCAAATTTGTTTCGGTCAGTTACCCATCATTTTCATTGTCAACTACGTCTTAATAACACAAATACTGTTTTGGGTCTCAGAATGTTCATTAAAAATTATAGTTTTACTTTGTATAGTATACTTTGTATAGTAAGAGTATGACAGTTTTTTGGGCCCGCTGTAGTTTGTTTTTTTTCTCCCCCTCCCTAAATAAGGAAACAATTTTATCAAAGTACTGCCAGAAAATTGAAGGAATTGGCTCTTCAAAATCTAATCTGTGCCTGATTTAAATTTGGCTGATCTGCCTTTCAAGATTATCTTCTTGTGCATGTCTGGACCTCTTCCAGCGGGGATGCTATTTGTGCCTTTGTGATGTGCGTTAGATCTCTCCCACTGTGTCGTAATGGAGAGACCCTTCAGCTGGATTTTCAAATTTTCCAAGTGGGGCAGGTAGTGAGAGTAGATTGTGTTGGTGTTGCCATTATAACGCGCTGTTTGGTGGCACACTGTGGCACCCTTCAGGGCATTTTCCCTGTAGGTTCTTCTTCAGATGCCTCAGGACATTACAGTAGAACTCCCCGTTGACCATCTTATACGTGGGGAAGAAGTAAAGTCTTCGTTTTGCACCTGATGTGCTGCTTTCATGCTTGGAAGCCTTTAGACTTTCTTCTGGCCATAGCCAGAAATCCAGAAATGCTTTCATCAGCAACTAGGATTCTCTTTATGAAAGTTGGCTCAGTTTGAAAGAAAAGTGTATGTTTTCTGCAAGGTTGAGGCCTGTTGTGAAATTACAGACATGCCAGCGCATAGCAAGACTTTCAGTCTTTGACAGATGAAGATGGCCATAAATTGTTTGGAGAGTGCATTTAGGCATTGGTCTGACATGCACTAACTTGCACAGGTACAAACAACTCAAACAGGCTTTATTTTTATGATGGTTCTCTGGTGCAAGAAGATGGCATCCCTATTCCTAATCCCACCAACAAACCTCTGATTGACCAATTTAGTTTTCAAACAAAGGAATTTATCTTCACTGAGCAGAGCACCACAACAAGCTGAGCAGCGATTTACAGGTTTAGAACCAGCCACGACTTTATCCTGGACCCTTTTCATGCCCCTCAGCAGCAGCAGGCCCTGCTGCAATAATTGCTGTGTGTGTCTAGTCGAATCTAAAGCCTGTAGTTTACCATAAAAAACAGACAAAGCAGTGATTTGTAGCATTTCCACTCCTCCCTCTGCATTAACTTCACCCTTCAACATGAAACCAAGGACAAGACAAAGCTATGACTGGCAGTGAGTCAGTGTAAAAGACTCTAAACCACTATGATACAGCAGGAAGAGGCTTTTTTTGTCTGTTAGGTCTGTCCTGTCTGTCATCTATCCTTTCTAATGGCAGGCTCTTTGTTACGTCTATAGGAACACAGGTCATTAAGAGGCTCAGGTTATTTCTCTTAAATACTGTCTCTAATATTAAGAGTGAGCAGTGAGACTGTCGCCCTGTCATCTTAGCTCGAGCACACATACTTTAGAGCTTTTCTCTTTAAAGCATTGTCTTGGTGTCGCTGAATCGCTGTTGCCAGCTAAATGGCAGTGTTTTTGATCAAATAGCATGTTAAGCATCTGACTGCGATGTGGCACCATCCTATAGCATTCAGTGTATTTTATCAGTGAAAATTAGTGTACAACAATTAAAAGTAATAGATGTTTTGATAATTGGCCATTTTTCATTAGTCTATGAATATTTTGCGCTGTTGTGAGAGAAAATAGGTTGAATTTGTCTGCAAAACGTTGTGGAGATGTATTTTTGAGGTGGAATTTGTGTTTTTAATCTTGGCTGAAGGTGTAGTAGCCTGGCATCTTCGCTTGCTGTTAAGAGGGTGCAGTGAAAAGCAAGCGATTTACTGTTTTTCCTTTTAACATCTTGGTTTAAGCTCCCAATAATGGTAAGGTTGTATTTTAGCTACATAATAAACAAGCACATTTTCAGAAACTATAAAATGTTACCTTTTTAAATTGAGTCATGTGCATTTTGACCTTAAAATTCTTCTGTCGGGAAGCTTGTAGCCACGTGTGAAGCAGCTCAGATGAGAATTAGCACCTCCAAGTCTGAGGGCATTGTTCTCAACCAGAAAAGAATGGCATGTCCGCTCCAGGTTTGCTGATAAGTTGCTGCATCATGTCGAGGAGCTCAAGTGTTTTGAGGCCAACAAATGAGAGAAGAAGGGAGCAGTGATGCAGACACTGTACGGGTTTGCTGTGATGAAGAGCTGACTGTGAACGAGAAGCTGTCAATTGACCAGTGAACCCACGTTCCCATCCTCACCTCCGGTGACATTACTGCTGACTGAAAAAATAAGATTGTGGATACAAGAGGTGGTCTGAAGGCTGTGTGGGCTCCCCCTTAGAGATAGGGTGAGGAGCTCTGTCAGAGTAGAGCTGCTGCTCCTCCACATTGAAGGGAGCCAGTCGTGGTGGGTCTAGTATCTACTAAGACACTTCCCGAGCATATCCTAGGTGAGCCCAACTGAGAGGAGGCCACGGGACAAAAGAGCTGAAGAGATTATGTCTCTGTTGGCCTGGCAACACCTCAGTATCCACCCAAAAGAGCTGGAGAAGGTGACTGGAGAGAGGGAGGTCTACACCTGCCACTGTCAATCTCATGAAAGGTAGTGTACCCCAAAAGTGGTGTCACATTTGATCGATCAGTGCAGATTATACAGAGGGTGATGTTGCAACATGTATGATCACTTTTCCTCCTGCTTCAACTTCTATTCCTACGAACGCTGATGCAGAGTTTTTCACTGAGTCACAACACCTGTCGTTCAGGAGAATATTGTGGCGGGTCTGGTGTACCCTCAGGAAGGATGGATTTCTTTTCTTATAGGCTTTTTCATTTGCTGTGCAGGATGGGCAAAAATCCCATAAAGACTGCTGCAGTTTGCAGAGATTTAACCTAATCTCTGCAAACTGCTACCTGCAAATTTGTAGGCAAGTGGCTTTTTTTTCCTCCCAGAAGCGTTCTGGTCTCTACTTATAGTCCCGTTGGTCCGTATTCTACTGACCAGTCGTGTTTGAGCAGGCTTTGAAGGTACTGAGAGTGACTGGATTTATGAAACTGCAATCTTTAAATCGACTGACAATGACTTTGCATTATTTTGATCTTTTTTTTAAATGTATCTGCACATCTGACCTAAACAGCAAGTTTTGAGCCATGTGGATACTCTCTGGATATTTGGCTACACTGTAAGCCCTAAAATATTTGCCACTGCCCCCACACAAGCTGACGTCTTCCCAGATTGATGTTAACCTTACCCGAAGTTTAAACGGGTCGCCGATAACCTGGTGTATGTACGCAGTTTAGGATAACGATTTGGGTGTAAATGCACCCGGCGTAATTTGACAAAATATACATACTTAACTCAAAGTCCTCATCCCTGCTTTTTCTGTCCTTGACCATTTGTTGTTATCACACGACCTTCACCACTTGTGGATTATATCTGAGTGAATGCCATCCGTAGAAAAAGCCCAGTAAGGGCACCTTGAAATTTGCTGATTTTTTTCGAGCCTGCTGGTTTGATGTGGAACTCGTTACTGTAAACTGCAGTTTAGTTGCTGTTGTTACGTTACAGTCACTTAAACAGAGACTTGTTCTTACATCCCAAACAGCAAAAACAGTACCAAAAAAATCCTCACAGCTCCCAACAACAGATTGGCACCGCTACCTTCCCGTCTAATTACATCTTGCTGACTTTATTGTGTTAAACTGAAGGGTTTCCACATGACTTTGAGGTTCTGCTCTGGAGCCTTTGTCCTCGTCTCTGTGTGAGATATTTCAGGCCTACTTCTCTGATGAGCTCTTTTCCCACAGATGTTTTTCCCTTCTGTTCATTTTGGAATGTGATGATTTGTCATTAAATTGCGGTGCTGTAAAAACAGGCAGCTTCGTTATGAGAACAGGCTGAACGACCGAGCTGAGTCGTCGTTTGACTGGACTCGTACATGACTAGGCTTGACTAAAACTGGATGCTTTTTGTTGTATCACTTAAGATTTTATTGTCTAGACAACTGTGCTCCAGTTTGGTTTTTCATGGTTATTCTTGGACATGTTAAAGATCTCATTTGTATACTTAGAAAATTAGAGAATGGGACTCTTGCATGGTTGTTTTCTCTTATACTGTGTTAGTAAGTCCACTTTGGTTCTGGTTATCTATTTCAAAATTTCAAATTTCATCTCCTACTGGGAATGTGGCTCAGTTTACTAGCTTGTTTATCGCTGCACAGCGTGCTGTAGTATTTGGTAGTAAAGAGGATGATTATTGGATTAGTCAATCAGCCTAGGTTATTGTTAAATTATTGGTCACATAAACCTGGATTAAGTGGAGTTACTTGTCTCACTGACCTGGGATGACGTTGTAGATGCCGTGCTGTTCTTGGAGGTTCTTGTAGGGTTTTAGGAGCAGAGTGTTTCCTTGGTTTTCTGCAGGCTCCACTGGGATGCTGGGTCCAGGTACCAGTCGAATCTTCAAAGGTCTAGTGCGCCCCGCTCTGGCTCGGCCATAACCTGCAACCACTGGTCATATTAAAGTTGATCTGTCTAGAAACTTGACAGTGTTTTTGGTTGTTTTGACCCTCTGCTAAATTTGTTTCCCTGCGAGCTACTCGTTGACCTTAATGACTTTCCTAATTGAGACTGACTGACCAGCTAAATATTTCACCAGTCCAGGTGTTTACATTTAATTAAAAAATGGTAGGGGACCCAAGAGGCTCCCCCTGTGGGACTCCACATCAAATCTTCTGGGTTTTTGAAGAAGAGGTTTTTACATCAGAAAACAGAGCAGCTGCACACGCAAGAACTTTTTTACAATTGTGGAAGAATCAGGTTGGGATATCTGCACACAGCAGGTAATGGCCACACATACAAAAATGGTGTGTGTGTCTGATTAGAGGAGGCTAACAGTGGATGCACCACAATATTAGCTGCACAATTCACACATCAATACAGTCCAGGAACACACTGATTGTAGTCTGGCACTGGCAGATTAAAGACAGTTTAATGTCCAATCAAACTACATTTTCTTTCTCACAAGCACGTCTGTAAGAAAAACGAAGGTTCTAGTGTATGTGTCAGAACAGCAAGAACATCAAGGAGTCCACTCCTGTCAAACTCTACTGTGACTTCAGAACTTTTGAGATCGCCCACACCGTGTTAAACAGAACAGCTGTAATTGTAACTGTTGCTAAAACCACCTTATCTCCTTTTCCACACATTTAGTCAGCAGAGTACAACATGTAATTTAGTGAAAGGAGTTAAACAATTCTAGGTCGATCTCTGTACTGGTCATACAAACGTGAAACTGATAAAGTTTTTAAAAAGTCTTACCCAGTCCATCCTTCCTCCTCCTCGATCTGCGAATCTCACCATTCTGGTTGCGTGGTCGATTCCTGGCCTGAGCATCAGGGATGGTCAGGGCCACCAGCAGCCACAGACTGGCCACCATCAGGCACCACCTCATCCCTGCAGAGCAGCACAGACCGGGTTCAGGTCGAGGTGGCCACACAGAACTTTTCACCTTCACAAGAGCTTTCTATCGATCGACGTGCTTTGTATCGTGACCGTTACTGTTGAGGCACTGGCAGCACAGCGACAGGATGAGATTTTTTCATCTCCCTCTACCTTCAATTTCTCACAGTCTGTGATATAAGAATTAGAAAAATTACAAAAGCTAACATTAGAAAAACAGCATTGTTTTAAAGATTGTTTTTGCTGGTTTCCTTCTGTTTAGATCATTTTTTGACTATTTAAGGATGTAGACCCTGGCTTCCTACAGCTGGAAAAGGAACTGAAACCAAGCAGTCAAGTTTTCCTCCAACTTCAGAGCAACAATAAGAGAGAGAAAGGCTTTTACCTGCAGCAGTTGTGAGAAAAAGAGCTGTCAGCACTGCTTCTGGCCCTCATATAGCTCTGTGCTGGGGTCCTAATGGTCGGGTTCCCTGGATGTGTGTAATGACTAGTCTATAAACAGCAGTCCTGTCATTATTAAAGCATAGAGATCTGAAGCTAGCGCACACCTTCACACACCTGATGGTTTGTTTTTCGCCCTCTGAATGGAGCAGATTTAACCAGTTCTGTGAGCCTCGATAACAGATGGTGTTGGTGGAGTAAAATCATATGCGCCTCTGTCTGGTGTCCAGATAGAGCTGTTTAAGAAAGGGCTCTTTTTTATTGGCCTGCTTACCTTGTTTCCTACTCTATCACAGATGATTCTCAGCAGAAATCTAAATAATGGAGCACGACCGCTGAAGATAATTTGTTCACGAGTTTGTGGAGACCAAATTAGAGGCAAAAGAAAAGAACATATTGTAATTAGATGCCTCGCACAGGCACAAACAGCTTGATTTTGATACTTCCTCAATGAATTCCACTTTCACATTTGTATGTGCAGTATTTTTAAACTTTTCATAATTTTAGATCTCTGCATAGCAGACGATTCCTCGTGTTGTGTAGGACAGTCTGACTGCTGCGTATCATTTGTCTTTGCGGCAGAAAGGTCTCCACATGTAACGCTGAGCCTGAATGTTGTGTCAGGTGCTCACAAGAAACCTTTCATTCAAAAGAAAACAGAAATGATCCACATAAAACTGTAATAAAGCTCTGGGCTCAGAGCAGTTTGTAGACCCGTCCATGTGGCTGATATTAGGCTTCATTTGAATCTAACCCCAATTTCAGGACTGATAACCATATGTGGCTCAAGAGGAAGTGGCACGAGTGAAAGCCGTGTGTTCACCCGGGTGATTCATTCATTTTTTATATAAGATCATAAGTGTCTGAACGGTGGCTTTAGTAAGCAGAAAGCTCGGCGTGCATTACTGCCACCCTGTGGGCTGGAGCAGGATTGAAGCTGACTGACTGCACACTTGTCTGCAGATGGGAGGTTATGTAGGTAAAAGGTGTTTCATTACCAGCTATGAGAGACACCCTGTAGTTTATCGTTCAGAAGGAAAGTGATATTTCAGATGTTAGTAAGTTATGGAGAGGTTTGAAGCTGCATCTGCAAACTTAAGGGACGGACACGCCGAACAGAGTGCACCGTCTTCTGAAGGCTGCTTCCAACACGATTTCACACATTGTCACAAAAGTCACCTCATCTCAAACTGCTTTCTTCAACATGGCTGAGCTCCCTGTATTCAAACGGGAACCAGAGCCCCTTTGGGATGTGGTGCAAGTGCAGAGTCACCCTAACTGTGTGAGATTATTATGCAATGTGGACCGAGATCTGGGGAGTGTTTGAGCACCTTTCTGAATCCGTGCCGTGATGGCTTAAAGCAGTTCTGAAGGCAGAAGGCGGTTCAGCCTAGTGCTACTAAGGTATACCTAACAAAGTGGCCACTGAGTGTATGTGTTGTTGTTTAGGAAGGGACTTTAAACTCAAAGATGTGATTCAAGTAAAACTATCTCATAATACAAGATAATGTGTGATTGGCTGGGAACGGTAACGCCTAAAGTCTGCCTGAGAATCTTGATAATGTCTTCAGTAAAGTTTTTTTTTGTGATGTTTTATTCTGAAAGTTAAATGAAGGTTCACTCGTCTGTGCGTCACACTAACTGGGGTCCTCTGAGCCGCCCTCCCTCTTTTGAGCATTCACAATTCTTTTTAGATGGAATAAAACTTTAGTCTGCAGCTCCACAGACCGGAGGTCTCTGAGACCCTCCCACCTCACGGCAGCCCCCACCAATAGGAAACCAGGATTCAATGGGAGAAATCAGCAGGAGGGAGGGGAGAGCTGGAAAATATTGTGCAGTTCAGTTTCTGGATGAGCAGGCTCAGATGGTGAGACTTCCAGTGTGAACAGAGGATAAAAATAACCACAAGTCTGTGTTTGTGGATTAGTGGAAGCAGACTGTTCCAGCTCCGCTCTTTCCCTAAAACATTCCACCCGATTTGGAGAAATCGTCCAAACTGAAGGCGAAATTTATTGACTTTTGATTTCAAACATTTTATGCAAGCTGCTTCCTGCTTATTGGAACGGCAGCTTCTTTAAACATCGCAGTCACTTAGAGCCAGCAAATGTGTGTTTACTCAAATAAACGGTGTCAAATGACCAACAGCCGCTCGACATCCATCCATCCCGACTCGCCGCCACATTCAGAACAAACAGGTTCTGGATTCTTTGTTGCCCGGGTTTTCCTCTGCAGACTTCAAAGCTCCAAAAGGAAAATTCCTCCTCATCCTTCACATTGTTCCAACCTGTTCACTTGTTTGAGACATTTTGATCACCAGATAAATCAATGACTCACTGCTGTGCTTAGTCACCCACCCAAAGGCCCATTCTGAGCCCCTCAGTGGCTCTAACATGTCCAAAAAGCTTAGGACAGCCCAGCAAGGAGAAAGACCAACAAAGACGTCACTCTGAAGTTGCAGATTGTGAAAACCTTCAGATGATGGTTTATTGTAACCAGCAGAACACAGGAGTCCTTTAAAGACACGTGCAAAGCAGATTTCTACACAACTGCATGCCACTGTGATCCTCGCTGTGGAAGAGGATTTGTGCAGGAATTAAATGACTGGAAGAGGTTCCTGCAATACTTTGATAATTAGTGAGAAATGACTGGAAAGCAGTTCTCCATCACGCCCCAAATGTTCTAACAGCAACTGAAACAAGTGTTCCCAAAGCACAGCACAGACGGAGACCCCGAGAGGGGAGGAGCTGAGGACAGACACACAATAACTCTACATTACCAGCAGTTCGAAGGCGGCTGCAGGACTTTAGGCCAAATTCTTCCAGCCTCTTTCCTCCTCCTCTGGTTCAGCAGGAGCTCCAGGAGAGGTGTGTATGTGTGCGCTGATACTTAAAGTGTGTGTCTGTGTGTTGTCTTCGAGCGTAGAGTGGTAGAGAGAGCAGCGCAGGGTAATCGGACTGCGAAGGAAAACCGGGATTTGTGCTGCAGCTGGAACAAGAAGAGAGAGAGAGAGCAATAGAGAGAGGGAGAGAGGCCCGTCTTCCTCTGACACACTGCAGGAGACACACTGCAGGACACACACTGCAGGACACACACTGCAGGACACACACTGCAGGACAAACACTGCAGGACAAACACTGCAGGACACACACTGCAGGACACACACTGCAGGACACACACTTGCAGGACACACACTTGCAGGACACACACTGCAGGAGACAGCGTCTGTAAGTCGTTGCAGGGACGATAAAAACATGATGAGAGCAGGACCCTGCAGGCCCCTCGTGTGCCATTAATGCTGATTCTGTGCTGACGTGAAGTTCACGTATGAAACAGCAGATCCTCCGTTACTGTAAAAGCTCGCAAAGAACTGGACCGATAATAGTAATTAATAGTTCTGCCGTCCTCTTTTCTCTCTTTCCCCTCGCGCCCCAGCCGGTCGTGGTGGATGGCTGCCCCTCAAAAGCCCGCCTCTGCTGGAGGCTTCTTCCTGTTAAAGGGGAGTTTTTCCTCCCCACTGTTTCCGAGTATTTCTTGTAAATGTTCATATGAGGCCAGTGCTATTGTGAATTGGTGCCATATAAATAACCTTGAATTGAATCCGAGTAAAGCATCGAGTCAGCTAAACGTCTGGGACTGATCTGACAGTTCAGTAACAGAGTGGGGGGGGCTCCGCAGACTGTCCAGGAGCTCAGTGATGCCCTGATCCAGATCAGAGAGGAGACCCACCGGGATCCACTGTCTCATTAGGATACGTGCACACAAGCTCGTGGGGGCCACACAAACTACTGAGGACCCTCTGAGCTGCTGCATCATGTTTATCTGATCTCCTTAAATCCAGCCCCTCTGCAGGCTGATAATTTTGCTTCCCCCCCCCCCCCCCCCCCATTTGTATTATTTTTATGTGGAGATGTTGAAGCGCCGCGGGGGTGTCAGCCGCGGCGTTTGTAACAAAAAAAAAA
>VUQK01010436.1:0-32251 GCA_015106715.1 Bujurquina vittata | reverse complement strand
GGGGGGGGGGGGGGGGGGGGGTGGTTGGGGGGGGGGGGGGGGGGGGGGGGGGGGGGTTGAGTAAGGCTGGGCGATATGGACCAAAAATAATGTCACGATATTTTTTACCGGTATTATTGTGAATGATATGATATGGCCCAGTCCTAGTGTTAAGTTGATAGAAATGATTTTTGCTTTGAGTTAAGGGGAAAAGTGTGGAAGAGGTAAAAGGAAAAAAATGTCAGGGAGCACATGGTGAAGCAGGTGACACAGAGTTGAGAGATGAGTGATTGAAATATTGGCTGTTGACAGAGCCTGCCTTCTCTGTGGTGACATTCTTTCAGTAATTTCCTGTTGCACAGAAATTCTGCAATAATGAGATGCGGCATCTGATTTTGCCTAGTGACACCCAAACACATCCAGTGAGTCAGAGTAAGAATGAATGCACGCCTTTCATTTAGGCTTCTTTTTTTTCCAGTCTTGTGGTTCTTAGTAAGTCCTGCACATAAAAAAAGAGCACTTTGTCAAAATACATGTACAAAGAAGCGGGTAGTCCACTAATCGAGGTCGGCAGTTTGATCTCTGTCTTCTTTAGTTCTCCAGTCTGTATGCTGAAGTGTCCTTGGGCATTATACTGAACCTCTAATTGCCCCAGATAACTGGTGTGTGAAAGAAAAAGCTCTGTATGTATAGAATCAGGTCACTTGTTAGTTAAAACTCTAAAAACAGAATTAGAACTGTGATCATCAAAACTTCATTCTTGTGTTTTCTAATCCTCAAGGCCACATATGACCGACAGAAGCAACAAGCTTTTGCGTTCCGTTTTGGAGACCCCTGGTGGTGTGTTGATCTGGTATTTGTTTATGTGGCGTAATCGTTCTCATGTGGCTCATTACAGGTGAAGCTTGATGTTTACCTGGCAGAGCTGACAAAGATTGGAAAGAGCCAGAAGTACACGCTGTCTGTGGACGTAGAGGGAGGAAGGCTGGTAGTGATGAAGAAGATGAAGGATAATCAGGAAGACTGGATCACCTACACGCATGACAAAAGTGAGGACTAGGGCAACATTTACACACAAAAAAAATTTATTTCTTTAACTGTGACATTAATCTTCAGGAAAATTACTGAGCAGAAACTGAGTTAAGCCACCCAGACAGATGTTATTATCTGTGTGAAACAGCTGCTCTTTTGCCTGATGATGATTGTTAATGCATGTTATAAAATCATATAAAAGCCTTTGTATTTGAGTTGTATTTAGGGTGAGATGATGTGTCTCTGCTACAGCGCAGTGGGCCAGTCTGTGTCTGTGTCCTACCATGAAACCAGTTTAAATGCTTATGAACTGGAAGAGATTAAATAACACACGTAACATAATATTCTTCATGATATCCATTTTGATTTAATGCCACCGTTGGCAGCTTTTGTTCTATTTTGTCTTGTGTTTAATTTACTTTGTCCTTTTTTTCAACTTTAATCTTCTTTAATCCTCCAAATCTATTACATGACCATTTCTTTCGTAAATTTATCTGCAACTTCCCATCTCTAAACCGCTGTCTGTTCGCCTGTCTCTGTCTTTCAGTACGTCAGCTGATCAAGTCTCAGAGAGTGCAGAATAAACTGGGCATTGTGTTTGAGAAGGAGAAGGACAAGAGCCAGAGGAAAGACTTTATCTTTGCTAGTGCCAAGGTCTGTGCACAAGAAACAAATGGATACATAAATGATCTGAAATAAAGAATTCCTAGGCCTAGGAAGACCTGGTGTTTTATAGCTACTCGGTGGTGCAAACACAACTACAAGCATACAACATTCAGACTAAGGCAGAAATCCTCTCCCATATCCCTTTTTTGCCTAAGTACATAATCAGATTTGCAGTAATGATGCCAGATGTATTAAACAGACCCATATCCGATTCTCTGCTATGAATTCAGTTTCCACTGAGACTGTCCACCCCTGTTTAGCTGTTCATTAACATGCATATCTAATCATCCAATCACATGGCAGCAATTCAAAGCATTTAGGCATTTAGACATGATCAGGACAACCTGCTGAAGTTCAAACTGAGCATCAGAGTGGGGGAGGAAAGGTTTTTAACGTGACTTTGAACATGGTGTGGTTGTTGGGGCCAGACAGGCAGGTCTGAGTATTTCAGAAACTGCTGATCTACTGCGTTTTTCCCACGCAACCATCTTTAGGGTTTACAGAGAACGGTCCAAAATAAAAGTATCTAGTGAGCAGCAGTTCTCTGGGTAAATTTATAGCGTATATACACTGAAGATGTTGAAAGGTCCTTCAGTGGCATCATCCACTCACTGATGTGTGTCTTTGTATCAGAAGCGGGAGGCTTTCTGCCAGCTGCTGCAGCTGATGAAGAACAAACATTCCAATCAGGACGAGCCAGACATGATTACCATCTTCATAGGCACTTGGAATATGGGTTAGCCACACCACATAACTCCTCTTAATGGCTACAAATACTGGCTGATCATACATTTGAAAATGCTCAAAGAAAAAGTAACAAAAAGGTGACTTTTTTTGTTCTGTCTTTTTAGGCTCTGTGCCTACACCCAAAAATGTGGCCTCGTGGGTCTTGTGTCGTGGTCTTGGGAAGACGCTGGACGAGATGACCGTCACCATCCCTCATGACCTGTATGTATTTGGATCCCAGGAAAATTCAGTGTGCGAACGGGAGTGGGTGGAGTCACTGCGCGCTCTGCTGAAAGAACAGACAGAACTGGATTATAAGCCGGTAAGGAAGAAGGCCAGTCTGTTTATGGCTTGATGAATGTGTGTGAAGAAAATAAGGAGGTGATGTGGTTAACCCTGAGGCAGCCAAGCTATTTTAGCTACTAAGATGACCATATATTTGATACATGATGGGAGCGATTTTTTTTAATTGCTCTGTTTCCTTTATCTGTGACACATTTTTGCAAATGTTCTAATGCATTATTTTACAAAAAGAAGCTATAAAACACAAGTTTTATGACCAAAATGACAGCCTTTTAGATACTTCTTTTCTCTCAGCTTTTTTTTTTATGTTCAGAAACACTCAAACTGAATCAGTTACTGAAATATCTGGAAATTGTAACTGTTTATTGAGATGCCTAATTATGCAGTTACTACCATCAAAATACAATAACAACAAAAAACATTTATTTCTGAGGTCATAAATAATCTCACGCAACTTTCCTTTAACTCCTCCTCACATCAGTTTCTGTAAGATTGACAAATTCATGGCAGGAAACACTGTTACAGTTCAAAAATCTCATAACAGCACATGTAATTATAGAACTGTGACCCCACTCGGTCACTTTAAGGTTAAGAAGGCAAAGCTGACAATGAGGGAAAAAAAGCTATTTTTGTACAGTGTGAATGGAGAAATAGGGACTGTAGGTTCCTCATTGCGTCTTGTTCTTGTCTGTAGATTGCCGTGCAGACTCTGTGGAACATTAAACTTGCTGTGTTGGTGAAATCGGAACATGAGAATCGGATCAGCCATGTTGGGATGTCCAGTGTCAAGACGGGCATCGCCAATACACTGGGTAACAGCAGAACTCTGGATTCAGTCTTTGTTATTGCTTCTCATGCCTTGCTTCCTGATTCAAATGTAGAAGGAAATAACCCTGATTTCCTTACTTAACAATGGCCTAATTGAGCAATGTTTGTTACTACATCGATTGTTGGTTGACTGGGATGGAAAAGTGTGATTTGTATTGGTAAGCAAATATTAATTAAAATCTAAACTTTCACAATAATAAAATTGTAAGAGAAGGAAGCCAGATTTTCCTTCATTTCAGCAAACTGAACGTTTTCATTGCGTTTTGTCTTGTATTTTAGTATGAACAGATCCCCAATGATTTTGTGTCCTTTAAATGTTTCTGTTAAGCAAAGTTTGCCATTAGTTAATAGCTCCAAATTTCACTTAATTTGCTGTTTTTTGAAAAAATGTTTCTTTGGATGGTTTCCAGGTAACAAAGGAGCAGTGGGTGTGTCTTTCATGTTCAACGGGACATCGTTTGGCTTTGTCAACTGTCACTTAACATCAGGGAATGAGAAGATTGCCAGGTAGCTGCGAAAGTCTGACCCACTAGATGAGATCTTTTAGTTTCTAACCTCTCAAGATCCACAGCAGAGAATTCCTACTTGTCCAAAGAAAGTACACCCTTTTTCAATTCCAAGGTTTTATGTATCAGGAAATAATAAAAAATCATTTGGTCATTAGCAGGTCTTAAAATGAGGTAAAAGTGACCTCGCATGAACACACGTGGTCGCCTGCTCCACCACTGAGCCACCCAGGCACCCCTCAGTTAGCATTTTAAATGTTCAAGTTCATGACATCACAATTATAAACAGACTGAACGAAAGCTTCGTCTGTCGTCAAGGAACAGGACAGCACAGCTTGGGTTTGCAAGACTTGTAGAATGATGTCCTTGGGACAGAAAGGACCAAATTGGAGATGTTTGGCCATAATGCTCAGCACAAACAGCTAATACAGACTGTCAGCACAGGTTTGTCTTCACAGGAAGCAGGACCTGGATAAGCTATGGTCATCGAGTTGACCATGAACTATTGTAGAGTCAAATGGCGGGGTGTACTTAGTTTTTCACACAGTTCTTCTGCATTTTGGCAGTTTTTTGTTCAATAAATGACATTGTGTAATATTAATAATAATTGGAACAGGGTGTACGTTCTTTTTTATCATAGTGTAACTACATTGTGTAACAGTTTAACTGCCTGGAGTCTGAAGTGTTCATTTGTTTTGGTTTTTCATTATATTTTATTAAAAGTTTGTTTAAAAAAAAAAAAGCAGGCATGCATTTCTCTTTTACCTTTTCTTACCTGTGGTACATGTGACCTTTGAACCCTCCAGGAGGAACCAGAACTACCTTGATATCCTGCGGCTGCTTTCACTAGGAGACAAACAGCTGAGCTCCTTTGATATTTCGCTGCGCTTCACACACCTCTTTTGGCTGGGTGACCTCAACTACAGGCTGGATATGGACATACAGGTGAAGCAAAACTCACACAGACAAGCACAGGCAGACAGCCTCCAAAACGTGGATGAAATGTCCCTTTCTGATCGTGTGTGTCATTGTGTGTGCAGGAGATTTTAAACTACATTAACAGGAAGGAATTTGAGCCCCTGCTGAAAGTGGACCAGCTCAACCTGGAGAGGGAGAAGAATAAAGTCTTTTTACGCTTTGGTTAGTGGTGGTTATGAATATCCTCATGAGTCAGACAGGATGTGTTTAAATCAAGAGAAATAAAGGTTAATAACGGTGCAATCTCAACACTAACAAAAGACTCCTGTCCTTAAAACAGAGTTTCAGTGGTCTTGTAAATACAGCTGAAGGGATGAGTCATACTTGCCAAAAAGCACCTGCTCAGCACTCTTGTTGTTCCCTTGGTTCACCTCTGGTTTTCTTTCCGGACTGAAGTGGTTCTTAAACTGTGGGCTCTGCCTTCGTGGTGGGGCACAGAGCCACTGAAGGAGGGGTGTGGACAACCAGGGAAAATGTGGAGTTAAACAAAGTTGGATAATTATGATTTATACAGAGAAAGTAAAGACCTGGTTGTTTGCTGAAATTTATTTCACTGGAATTGAACTTGGATTATTTCTTTATTGTCAGTGATTGATCCAAATTGTTGGGTGGGTGCATGGTCTTAGCTTCTTAGGTGATTTGGGCTATTCATTGCTAAAATTTTGACTATAGCGACTTTTAAAGGATTATTTGATCTTAATTAAATGTATTGAGATCTGCACTAACACTGCGTTGAGTGACTGTGTCACATTTCTTGGATTATTGTGGTTTATAATCCTTTTTGGCTGATAAATGAGTAACTAAAAGTCAGCCTCTCTCCTACTCAGTCTTTGTCCTTAAATACAAACCGATTACTGAGAAAGTGGTCGTCATTGTTCACTCTGTGGCATAAATATTGTGAATATGTCAAAGAGGAGCAGCACAAACAGTCAAATATAAGCTCATCTGTTGTCTCAGTTGTACGATTTCTTCATAATTACCCTTAATGTTGAAATGCTACACTTTGAACCCTTACTGAAGTCGATATGTGTTTCTGTGTGTGCACAGCGGAGGAAGAGATCTCGTTCCCGCCCACCTACCGTTATGAACGAGGCTCAAGGGACACGTATGTCTGGCAGAAGCAGAAGGCCACAGGGGTATGTTCACTTACTTAAAATCACAGACAGACTCAGTCCAAGTCTGGTTCTTGTTCTTGTGACTCATCCTGATAATTCTGCCTTTCTGTCTGTCCCAGATGAGGACTAATGTTCCATCCTGGTGTGATAGGATCCTGTGGAAGTCTTACCCAGAAACACACATAGTCTGCAACTCCTATGGTGAGAGCATCAGGAGAAAATCACTTCATAATTTTACCTCAGCATCTATATGGCTCATAAAGAAGCCCAGCAGACTAAAATAAATGCTCTTTTTTTTGCCAGGCTGTACAGATGATATAGTGACCAGTGATCATTCCCCTGTATTTGCTACGTTTGAGGTTGGGGTGACCTCCCAGTTTGTCTCCAAAAAAGGTACAAATGATATGAATTTTTTCTTAACTCTGGCTTTTTTTTCTGTCACTTGCTCTTGCTCCTGGTCTCGCTTTGTCTCTCTTTCGTCTGCCCTCAATCTTTTGTTCACAAGATACGGGATTTGTGTGCTGTTATTGTTAATGTTATTTAAGTGTACAATCTGCAAATGATCTTTTATATGCTTCTGCCTCATTCCTCTTGTGTTTTTCTTTTTTTGTGTGTACTAAAGCTCACATTTAAAAGTAAGTTACTGATTTGGTTTCCACCCTTGGCACATGCCAGTCTGCACCACCCACATAAGATCGTTCTCTCTCTTTGTGTTCTCCCTCCTGTCCACCTGTTTGTGTGCAGGTTTGCCAAAGTCTTCAGAGCAGGCCTACATCGAGTTTGAGAGCATCGAGGCCATAGTAAAGACGGCGAGCAGGACCAAGTTCTTCATTGAATTTTACTCCACATGTCTGGAAGGTGAGATGACCTTGAATGCATAAAGATGGAGTTATGGTACAGCAACAGGATCCAGAAAAAGATGTAATAAAACTGTGTGTGTTTCTTCTTTTTGTATCTTTCTCACTCCTTCCCTATTTCAGGCAGTCAGTATACCTTTAAACTAGAATCCATTTTTTGACCTGTACTGCACCCCTACCACCTGTCCACCATGTACTTTTGAATAAAATGCAAGGGAAACCTGAAACCTCTCCCTCCTCTTTTTTCCAAAACCGTTCCCTTTATCCTCTTCCCCAAACTCTCTGCCCTGCATCTCTCTCTCTCTCTCTGTCTCATCAGAGTTTAAGAAGAGTTACGAGAATGACAGTCAGAGCAGCGATAACGTCAACTTTCTGCGTGTGGGCTGGTCCAACAAGCAGTTAACAACACTCAAACCTCTTCTGTCAGAGATCGAGTACCTGCAGGATCAACATCTCTTGTTAACAGTGAAATCACTGGATGGATATGAGTCCTACGGTATGAAGATTGTCTGTGCTTGAGTGGTTTTTATTTAAAAGTAATCAAGTTTACTGTCTAACAAACAACTCTTATGTGTGCGGTCCCTCTTGTTAGGAGAGTGTGTGTTGGCTCTGAAGTCAATGATCGGCAGCACAGCACAGCAATTCCACACCTACCTGTCTCACCGTGGAGAGGAAACGGGAAATATCCGAGGATCCATGAGGGTCAGAGTGCCTTCTGAAAGGATGGGGACCAGAGAGAGATTGTACGGTAATGCACTTTACATCTTAACACCTGTAACCTGCAAGGAGAGAAGAATTAAATGTCTTTTAGGTTTGCCACATCCATCACTTAAACAATTCCTGTCTGCAAATTTTGAGAATTTCCAGACAGGAATTGTTCAAGTGATAGATGTAGGATTTTAAGTGTCTCATGTTTAGTCCTAAAACAGTTTTTGCTGCTGTGTTTCAGAGTGGATCAGCGTGGATAAGGACGAGACAAGTGGGCCTAAAGGGAAATCTACTATGGTATCCAGATCGGGGCATGAGTATGTAAAGTCAGTACACTTGACTTTTTTCTGCTTGGTTTTGATTTAGAGTAAAGGTGGATTAAGGTTCCCACACATCAGTGGGGATTTTTTTTTTTGCATACCATGTATTGGTAACATGCTAGTGTGTACCTAAATATCGATGTTCAAAAGTCTTAAGGGACTAAGTGAACAGTCAGTTCTTGTAGTGAGTGTGTTGACAGTCCTTGAACAGCTGGACAAGTACGAGATTGTTGTAGCTAGGCGACTGGGTCAGAGCACCTCTAAAACGGTAGGGACTGTGGACTTCTCTGGCTCAGCAGTGGTGAGTATAAGTGGCCCAAGGAGAGACAAACTACAAAGTGGTCACTGGCATTAGTTAAACTTGTGTGTAGGGTGCAGCCTCTCCATGTGTGCATTTGTTGATTCTGACACCCTGCACCTGATGTTAGGAATGTGCTGAAACTGTTCTGGCTTCTCTCTTTTGTCCCACTTGCTAACTTGTTATGATATTTTGTTTTTTCTTTAAAAAACAAACAAACAGGCCATCTGCGGTTCGTAAACCGCATGGAGAGCTGGGAAAGGTCAGTGAAGAGGGAGAAAGGAACAGCAAGGAGGAAACTGCTGCAAGGTACTCTTTAAGTTACATTAGAGCCTCTGATACATTCTTGATGTGGGCTGATGAAAAGAGTTTTTGCCACAAAAAAAAACAAAAGAAGAAATGTGTGTTTTTGTTTTCATTATGAAGATCTAAACAGGACACATCTGACAGCGATCCATCTATCAGCAAGAACAGCTACAATAATCCTGCCTACTACATCCTGGAGGGCGTTCCCAACCAGTCAGCTGCAGCCATTTCACCTGAGCTTCTTCCATCTCCTACCTCAGCCAACCCTCAGGCAGCTAAACCCCCTCCTCCCTCAGCCGGGCCACGATCCAAACCTCCCAGCGCGGCCTCTGGGCCCCCTCACCCACGCAGACCCGTTGCAGGACACTCAGTCCGTGTCATTACTGAGGAGGGCTCCTCAGAAGATGATGGAAGTGCATGTATGGTGGGGGCACAGGGAGGAGGTGTTGGAAGCACACTGAATCGACCTCCTCCTGACTTCCCCCCACCTCCTTTACCAAAGGGAGCCCTGGAGATGGTTCCAGAGGCCCCTTTCCCCAAACCTCGCCCCCTTTACCCAGACCTAGCTGAGGTCAGAATCCCTGGGCCCAGTCCCCCACTTGCCCTTGGAGAAGGTTTCCGACGAGGAGGAGTTGGAGCAGGGGCGCTGGACGACCAGTCGTGCTCCGTGCTCCATTTGGCAAAGACACTGAGTGAGAATGAGTTTCTTGGACAGCCTCCTCGCGCCCCCTCTGCACCGCCTCCTCTTAGAGGGCAGCCGATGGGTTTAGGTCTGGATGCCTGTCGCACCTTCCCACCTAGAAATCCCATCACAGAAAGTATAGCTGAGGACATGCCTGAGGAGGTGAGCAGTTCATGTGAGTTAATTCTGCTCAGTGGCATATTTTAAAATAGAGAATTTGACATGAGTAAAGCTTGTGACTTTTGGGGACTGTTTTGGGTGGCTGTCTTTCAGGCTATCCCAGTTTTTGAATAAAAACCCAAATATCTTCAGCTTAGATGTTATTAAGTCATTCAGCTGTTTCAAAGTATTTAACTGTAAGATGTGCCACGTTATTGGAGTCAGAGAAGCAGAGCCAGGCCCCAGCTCTGTTATTTTAAATCGATCTAGTAATGTTGTTTGCATAAATGATGTGGCAGCTGTGATGAGCTGACACAATTTAAGCTCAGTGTTTAGTGGCTCCTGTATTACATTTCTCCTCTGCAGGCACTTTGGGGCAGCAGTAGTTCATCTCTGTCTGTGGGGGAATCGTCAGTGGGCGAGTGGCTGCAGAGACTGGGACTGGAGAAGTATGAGCAGGGTCTTCTACACAACGGCTGGGACGATTTGGAGTTCCTCAGGTACATGGAGATCTAAACTTTTTTATGCTTTGGTATTTTAAAATGACAGCGTGCGTCTGTGATATGCTACAGAGTGCACATATTTCACTTAAAACTTGTTGGCTGGCTCTGTTTAGGCAGTTTTTCATCATTAGTTTCTCACTTTTTCCAGTGACATCACCGAGGAGGACCTGGAGGAGGCGGGAGTTCACGACCCCGCCCACAAGCGAATCCTGCTGGAGAGCCTCAGGCAGCAGCAGCAGCAAAAGTAGACTATCAAACTGGTCCAAACCAGCCTGGTACCAAACCAGGCCGGTTCTCAGCTGAACTGAGCTGGAATGTGCCAATCGATGCCAGACTGTGCCTTCTGAGAGAAATTGCACTCCATTTGTACCTTCAAAAACACTTTCTGAACGTCCTTTGATTTTTTCACATGTACTGTATGTGTGTTTTCGTTGTCATACATGTGGCCTTATTTAATGATAATCATTTCAGTCCTTCAAGCATCACTACATACCTTCAGCTTTAAATCCAGTGAGAAGACCAGACAGACCTGGTGATGTGACTCACGTAGAGCAGCTGATGTCTTGTGTGTCGTACCGTCACCCGCAGCATCAAGATGGCATTTAAAGCTCATTTTCATTCATCCTGAGAATCCCTGAGGAGTTACAGAGCTTGATGCTTCTGAGTGACTTTCAAAGAGAGAAGAGACCTTCATTTTGTGCCTCTCACTTAAAACTCTTTTAACAACACTGGGTTCTTCTGAGTCTCAGGGTTTTTTTTTGTCCCACTCGTAGTCACAACAAGACATCAGTGGGGAATCATTAGAGAGCGGCTGAGAGTGACGTAGGCTCACAGCTCGAGCAGAAGAACCTTTAAACTTCTGTGGTGGAGGAGAGCAGGATGTGGTTACAGGAAGGAAACTAGAGAGCCAGGCTAAAGTGAGCTGAACTCACATTTTTCATTTTGTGTATTTACGTATTCATGTGCAGGCCACTGTTTGTTAAAATGGCAGCCTGTGTTGTCTGAGTGTCTGTCAGTATGTATGTTTTTAATGATAAAGGGAATATTGAGCAAACCAAATTAATCCCCTTAGAGGTAAAGGTGTGTATTCCACCTTGGTACAGCATGTTGGGTGACTGCGTTTGCAGTCAGCTTGTGACGTCACCTTCGTTGTGTGTGACACTGATGGGTTTTTTTTTTCTGCTTTTAATCTGACTCTGACATGTTGCAACAGGTTGTTATGATTAATTTTCTTTCAGAAACTTATAAGTTAATTAAATGTAGCATGATTTTATTGGCACTGTCAGTATTAATCTTTAATGGTCAATAAAATTAAAAGGCTAAATGAGGTGATAAATGCTGCACCACGGTGAAATATAACTGTAAGAAAAAAATATAGATATATTTCTCATGCTTACATTTTGTCTGTGATGATGCTGAATTTTAATTTACAGAAAACCTTTTTTTTTAAACATGTCACCATTTTTTACTCATTTCATTTTTTAAATCTGAATGAAGCAGTTTTCTGAGAATTGCTTAATGTAGCCAAATACATGAACTAATTTGTCACTAAAACAGTTTTTCTTCCTCTGCTCGGACGTTTAGTTGTTTTGTTTTTGTCTTACATTTCCTAGCTTTAGGATCACGACACATTTTCTACGTAAGGGAGATGATGTCATCTCTGAAACACACTAAAAACAGAAAACTCAGGTTTCTGCAGGTCAGCTTTGACGTGAGGGCGCATGTTCCCGGGTGTGAGCAGTAGATGGCGCTGCTCTCCCACAAACCTGACTTTGGAAACTTGGGAACACAGGGCAGAAAGTGTGCCACTTCTGAGTCAGATCCTTGTTTCTATTTAGTTTTTCGGCAGGTAAAAGTCCGTTTTATTTGCTCCTAATGTAATTCCTTTGAATACAAAAAAGGCTTCCTGTTGCTTAAAAAGATGTGAATTCACCTCCACATGCTTGACACCTTGTTTTAAGGTGGGTCACACTACAGCGGCTTCTAAGATGTGAATGTGGTGTTTTCTCATGTCAGCGCCTTTACTATGACAAATCCTACATAGTAAAACATTCAGCTCCAACTCTCTAAATGAAACCTTCATTCATGCCTGCAGAAGAGCCCCCTCTTGACCCAAATACACTGAATTATTTTACTCACATGCAACCTTTGACTCGTACTCACAGTTGTATTTTACAATGCGTCTAATCCTTTAACAGCCAAACCGTCACAGCGCAGAGAATCTGGATCAGCCGTGCAGACGTGTTAAGTCTAAAAAGTCGTTTTAACCCTTTTGGGCCTTTTCAGTGTTCTTAGTGGCGTGTGTGGGTGTGGGTGTGAGTGTGTGTGTGGGGGGGAAAGAGACTTGTTTTGTTTGACACTCCATTTTGTTTCTTCATGTAGTCTACTTTGGTTATGTTAACTTAATGTAAGTTGTTCACCCTTGTATTTTTATTCAATTAAAATCTAATATCGTTACTTATTCTAAAGAGTGACTCGTTCTTTCGTTTTGTCGTCTACAGGGAAAGCTGAAGCTGTAGACCTGCTTCAGAAGGGGAAAGACTGAATAATTAAATTAAGTTTTGTAAATCTCATAAACCCAGATTTTTTTCAAAATAGAAGATAGAAATCATTAGAAATGGTCAAGCTGAGAAAATGTACAACTTTAAGACTTTTATGGCACCAACATGTTGGTGAAAGGTCTGGAATCTTTCAGGCCAGTTCAGCACCTGGATTCTTGAAGCAGCAAGCGGTTTAGAATTGTCTTACTGAAATATGCAAGGCCTTCTCTGAAACAGATGACATCTGGATGGGACCATATGTTGCTATAAAACCTGTATATCCTTCAGCACCGATGGTGCCTTTCTAGATGTGCAACCATGTTAATGCAAGCCCATACCATCAGAGATGAAAGCTTTTGAACTGAGCGCTCATGACAACCCAAATGATCCCTCTCCTCTTTAGTCTGAGAGGATATAGTATCCATGTTTTCGAAAATATATTTTCAAATTTTGATTAGTGTAGTTTTGCATGTTTCCTCAGTTGATTTTAAATGGGCTTTGGTCCAGAGAAGACAGTATTTCTAGATCATGTTCAGTTATGGCTTCTCTGAATGATTGAGCTTAAACCTGCATTTGTGGCTGGCACAGTGAACTGTGTTCACAGGCAGAGATTTCTGGAAGTGTTCCTGAATCCATGCAGTGAATTCCATGAGTCATGCCTGTTTTTAATGCAGTTCAGCCCGAGGCCCTGAAGATCACGGGGCTCCAATACTGAGCCTCGGCCTTGACCCTTGTGTACGGCGATTTCTCTAGATGCAATTTTACATTAAGGAAGATTATTCTGAAATTATTGCACAATTTTGATGTCGTTTTTTTGCAGATTGGTGAAACTGCCCATCTTTACTTCTGAGAGACTCCCTCTCTGAGATGATCTTTTTATAGCCAATCATGTCACTGACTTGTTGCCAATTAGCACAATTAATTGCAAAATGTTCCTCCAGCTGTTTCTTTTTAGTACCACTTTTCCTGCTTCTCATTGTGTAAGTGGCCAATTTTTTGAGACCCCACCAAAAACAAAATTTTTTGCTGCCATTAACTTGAAAATGAGCTGATATTATTAGTGAAATAGTACAATGTTTCAGTTTAAACATTTAATGTGTTTTTTGTTCTATTGTGAGCAAAATATGAGTTTCTGAGATTTGCAAATCATTGTATTCTGTTTTTATTTACGTTATACACAGCATCCCAACTTTTTCAGAACTGGATCTGTATGATGACCTGCAGACGCCGCACATGATACAAAACACTGCCATGATGATGCCACACACAAGAAGCCACACCATTACACGCGTCAGGTAGTGCCTCCATAATGTAGATTTATTAGAATATTCAGAGTAGTGCTATAACATCTCATTCACTCGAGCTTTCTGTCAGTCCGTAGTTGTCACTGACGTGTCGGTCCATGAGACAGGTGCTCTGCAATGAAACAGATCTGTAAAGCAAAACAAAAAAAAGAGCCTACCTAATATTTATATTACTAATTACAGAATTTACAGTCACAAAACTTTATGGGGCAGTTCAAATAAACGTGTAGGTTTCTCACTGACATAATAAAAAATATTAATAAATACATTTTTTTTCTCCCTCAGAAACCAGTGAGTGTCATCAAAATGCAATAGAGGTGATTTTTACAAGCAACTCTCGCAAGCTATAAAACAAAAGAAAGAAAGAAGAAACAAAATCTGAGTATTAATGCGCATACAGTATAAAACTCCATCTCTCAGTGTATTGCCAGATTATCCCACGTGTGTGTGCGTGCGTGCGTGTGTGTGTGTGTGTGTGTGTGCGTGTGTGCTGTGTGTGTGTGTGTGCCACCCATGGGAGAGAAACATACAAGTTGTAAGCCTGCTAGAGCTCCAGACCTGCTGTACAAACACATGTTCAGTCCAGTAGGAGAAGTCCGATATAATTTGATAAATATGCAGGCTACAATCTGCTTCTCTCCAGACTAAGAACAGGGGAGGAAATAGCAGCACGTGAACTAAAAATGGAGTCAAACACTTTAGGTTCTCCAACTCTTTGCCTTGCAAAAGTCTAAAAGAAAAAACTTTGATAGAGAAAGGCATGATGGGACAGAGAGAGTCTGGGATTCAGGGAGACTTGATACAGTAAAGAAGGAGGAGGGGATGAGGTGAACTGGGGAGGTGTCTGGTCCCAGCAGGTCTAATTGGATTTTGGGGTACCCCTCTCTGCTTGGCAAAAAGATTTAGGGGGACCTTGTTCCTTCTGGTGAAAGCCTGTGTGTCAGGGGGCTTAGAGGAAGTTGTGCTTGAGGGTGAAAGTTTGTTTCCCCAGCAGAGTTTGGAGTGTGATGTTTGCATTTCTGCTTTAAACTCGTACCTGACCACCATACTCATCAGAGCTGCCGCCATGCACCACTGGTTTGTTGCAATGCGGTGAGTGTGGGAATGTAAGTGCACAAGAAAGACAGAAAAAACAAAGGAAGTGTGAACAGTTTAAGGGCCTGTATAGTTTAACATTACTAAATAGAGTATTTCTCTTAGTTTTAGCTGAGAGTGAGAGTGGAGTCATTGCAGGAAAGGGAGGACACTGCCCATGTCAAGGTAGGTTTTACAGGTACAGTGTGCACAGTTGCATAATATTTTTGGATGGCAGACGGTGAGCAGACCTGTGGTTTTATTTTCTGAGTCGATTAGAGAAGAACAGAGAGCCTTGCTGAACTACAGCAGACTACGTCAGTGGACTCACTGTTTTAATGGGCAAGTCTTGTCTCTCTCCACAAAAGCTTGAAACTCCTCTCGGTTAGAGTTTGTTTCTCATTTCTCCTCCTCTGTGCTTCAGAACAGATTTGTCTTGATGGTGGGATTGGGTTTTCTGTGGAAGGAGGACAGGACTCCGGCAAAGGGCCCGGTCATACTGTCCGCCGGCTGCCAGGCCTTCAGAATCTCCTGAGTCTGGGCAGCTGGCTGCGCCACGGCCGGGTTGGAGGGTCCCAGACTGGACCAGCTGGGAGCCTTCAGCCCCTGGAGAACTGGAGAGCTGGAGGTGTTGGTGTAGCTGCTGTTAGCAGGAGCTGGACTGGGGCTCAGGCTGGCAGGACTCCCCAGGTTTCCATTGGCTGAGCCTGGCAGGGAGGCCGTGCTGTCAGGTGTGGGGCTACAGGTGGACTCTTTGGACTCATCATCATCTGATGAAGATCTTGGCTCCCCGCCCTTTTTTCCTCCAGAGCTGCTGCTGGTGTTGCTGCCTGTGGTGCCAGCAGAGCTGTTGGCTTTGGCGTTGGCTGCGCGCTCCTGCTTACGGAACTTGGCACGTCTGTTCTGAAACCACACCTGTCAGAAACACGCAGAGGCGAACACACGGCATTAGATGGATGTACTTATTGTATTACTGCCAGATAACCTGACTTTCACTGTATTTAAATCGTGTGGAAGATTTAAATGCCTGTTTGGCACACCTGCACTCGGGCCTCGGTCAGGTCTATCTTGAGCGCCAGCTCCTCCCGGGTGTAGATGTCCGGGTAGTGCGTCTCTGCGAAGACGCGCTCCAGCTCCTTCAGCTGGGAGCTGGTGAAGGTGGTCCTGATGCGCCGCTGCTTCCTCTTCTCGTTCAGGCCAGAAGGGTCCGAGAAGAATTTATAAGGGACTGCAAGGGAATAATTGTTTCCGTTTAATAGTCAAAAAGAACAATTTAATTCTGGTGCGTAAAAATGAGGAGGCCGAGGAGTGGGACACGGTAAAAACACGTAGATGCATTTCACGTCTATTTAATTTATCATTTCTTAAAACTGTCTAAAAAGAGATTTTCAGGAAATATTTACGTCTCTTTTTGTATTTTACGTCAAAAAGAGGCTCTGGTAAATTACTGGTTTATATGAGAGGTGTTAATCGATTAATTGGGTTTAAAACCATCCAGAGCTGAGCAAACCAAGCTGGACACCGTGACACCGAACACGCGCTCGATTCATAATATAACATTAAATGAAAGATATCCAATAAGTATTTGTTTATTCTTTTTTTTAAAGCATGTTTTCTATTTCTATTTGTTATTGCCTTACAAAATAAATTCTTGTTTATTAAAAAAAACTCAGAATCGCCCGATTTTCAGGTTAAAACCTTTATAATATATTTTATACCGGATTCTGCCACAAAAATAAAGAACTGTCAAAGGTTCTCAATCGAAAATACGCCATCACTTTAAACGAGTTAAAATGCACAGAAACTGCACAACAAAGAAAATGGGAAAGAATACATTTAGTTTATTATTATTATTATTATTATTATTATTATTATTATTATCTCTTTTAATAAGTTCATTTTTGCAGCGATTAAATGTAATCTAATATAACTTCAACTAAAATAGACCGTACGGGAAATGTAGGCCTCGGCTTTAATAGGTGGTCACACATGATAAAAAAGCATCGCGGACAATTAAATATTTTCTTCTCGTTTCTTTGTGTATAAAAAAAATAAGCAGTTTAAATTTATATACACATTTATGTCTCGGCCCTCTAACAGAGCTTTTGGTGTTTTTATGACGTTTTCCCAGGTTACCAGGAATTGCCTCATCTTGCTGCTTTAGGGGAGACCTGAAAGAGTTGCTCCTACCTGAGGAGTACGGCGTGGGCTGGTGCTCCCGCAGGGCTCCCAGTGTGCAGCTGGTCGTGCTGAGTGGGGTGCAGCCCGGGTTGGAGAAAGGTCCGCTCCGGATCGGGTTGTACTGGAAGGAGCTGGCCTGGCTGCAGGAGCTGAAGTCCGCGTAGGCCGACGCTTCCATGGCCGCCATGCAGGAGTCATAGGAGTTCAGGTACGAGTAATCCATCTTATACATGGAGGTCAGCCGGCGCAGACACCGGTCTGGACAGAAGTGCACTGGAAACTGGGCTCGGAGCGGCTTCGGGCGTGTCTGCAGCTGCTGCTAGTTTCTGGGGTTACTGCTGGCTGGCGTTTAAAGCAGTCCGAGTTGGTCTTTTTCTCCAGAATCTCCCAAAACGATCGGCTCGCTTCTCCACGGCTCTCGCGAGCTTTAAGGTTTGTATCTCACCTTGGCGCGGCTGGAGCTTCTCGGTAAGTAATCCAGATGTTGTGTCCACAGCTGCGCTCTCTCCCGGTTCTTCTGCCCGCGTGTCCCTGCGGTTCGCTCTGCGCTCGCGCTCCGTCTGACAGCGCGCTGCGGCTCGCGCGCTGTTTATAATAAACTTGGCAGAGCGCGAGACAATAGCGAAGGCGGTGGTCTTGTTTCCATGACAATGCCAGCAGTGAGCGAGCGTGGACACGGACACCCCTCCTCCTCACCCCACCGCTCCGTGCACCGCCCACGCCACTGCGAGCTAGCAGGTGTCAGCGGAGTTCAATCACGCGCGTCTAAAAACAGCTTAAACCCGTTATAAAGCGCATGCGTCCTTTATCGGACGGTTGCGATTTCCTTCAGCAGCAATGTGACCAAAAGCGAGCATCACTTTTATTTGCATACAACTAGAATGTGTTCATATGATGCAACTCTGACAACAATAGTCGTTCAGGCGAACGCAGGTGAAATTAATGTGGGTTCTTACTTTAATTAAAGTAATTAGTAACCTGTTTAAAAGGAAAATGGCTGTCGGTGCGTAAAGATTCCAGGAAGAGATGTTGGGACAACCAAATGAATCCATTTCGCTTCCTGTCTTACTCCTCTGTTTTGAGCAGATGCTGCAGCCATTCAAGTGCCTCTGAAAAAGCTCGGGCCTTACACATTATGCGTGTCCGCACATTTTCTGTGCTTTGATTTTTTTAGTGGAACGTCTGAGAACTTGAGAGCAGCAAAATATCACAGCAGGCTTGGGGACCTTTTTAAAAAGTGATTGCAAATGGGCAAATTTTATAAAGAAAATGCGCCCCGTGCTCGAGAAACACACCCTCGGGGTAGTCATTCTCGGTGTTCCGGGAGATTCTCCTTAAGTATTCTTGCGATATTAAGACATATGCGATGTGTTGAAGCCATAAGAGTGTGCTTAATCTCGTCACAGGCGACTAAAATACGCACAGGCAGATTCATGCTCCATAAGCGGTCAATAGTTTCTCTGCGCGCTCTTAGAAACATCCGCGGCTCAGCCACAGAAGTCTTTATGTGTGGGGGAACGTCCAGATGTGACGGTGATTGCTCAGATTAAAAGCTTTGATTTGATTCCGATCACTTTTACGGAGATGTCACCAGAGTGAGCGTCAATTTGATGTATAGGACTAGAGAGGGAGCCGGCTGCGGAGACAACCGAGCAACCACGACAGGCTAACCATAAACGCATTGAAGCTTCATAAATTGGTTTAAGTTTATTGTTCGGTGTCATACAATGTGATAAGTCATATCCCACACGGCCCCCATCACACAGAAACCGGCAGGCGGGCTCGTGCGCTCTGCGCAGTTTCCAAATGTGGTGCCATTTTTTTTTAAAGCACGAGGACTTCTCGCTGCTTTTGGTGAAATTAACAGGCTTTTCATTAGCGCGTGGATTCCAGCAAATAATATGATCCACAAACCAAAATTAGGTTGTGCGTGCATGCGACAAATTAATTAAGTTTGGCCTCCGCGCCCGCGCGTAAAATGCATAAAATGGCTCAATGTGCGCGCTCCATCTCTGCTTGACCACAGGCTGCACATAACGATGATGTTGCTGATGCTCGTTAATGACATTAACCCGGTACACGCGCGCATGCGTGAGTTCGCTGCTCCGCTTTCGCTTAAACTACGAATAAGCGACAATAATAAGATTTGTTTACAGCGTTTATTGTGTGATTGGTGAGAGTCGGTGGATGTTTGAGGCGGGGCGGCGCGCGGTTCTCCCGGTGCTCATCTTCTGCTGATGCTGCTCGAACATCACAGATAAGGCCGGAAACAAGATGCCTAATAGAAGTGTGAGGTCTCCCATTTCGCATCACCCGGTTTCGTTACCGGGCCCCAACCTTTATTTTTTATTTTTTTGGAAAAAGGTTTGCATGTTTTCTGTTTTTATTTAATATGTTGTCACTTTTTTGTATGTTTTTATTAAGGAGTTGTTTATTTCAAAGAGTTCGTTTTACAATACATATTAAAAACATCGATTTAATGCACCCCTGCAATTTTGGGTTTTGCTCAGCCCCACAGAAAGTCCTCAGCTCTATTAACTGCGCTGTCATTGCGCATTCTTTAACGCGCTTGTGCTTTAGGAAGAAGTGCAATACGCGTGGGATAAAAAAACTGTTAAGTATGGGCCACTTTATTTATTGCGTCCTGTGTGCATTACACAACACCTGACTATACGAGTTTAAAATGTTCAAATAAAAATTACACCGCGGGTCCATTCCTCAACACTTGAACTGATAAAAACAGACTGCTTCAGCCTTTGCGTTATTTAAGGCACTTAAATAAAGATTTTTTTTCTGTTGGATTTCCACATTAACCGCTCAGCTCCCAGGCCTTCCCGTCTGTTGTGTGTCCTCTTCTCCGTCTGCTGGGTTCAGAGGTGAGTTTACCGAGAAACTTAAACAGTTTCTAAGTTAAACTTTCCAGGGTCGTTTCTGCCTCCCTAAAAAAAAAGCGCAGCCAGGAACGACCCTAGCACTCCCGCTTTTAAAGCATTTAAACTTTAATCCCTTCAAAGAAGGGACCGGTCTCTTCCAGGCCGCTAATCCGCCCTATAGTGCTCCAGCGCAGGGGGAGACTTCTCTGCTGCGAAGCCTTTAACTTTGGACTTTTACATTCATGGGGCGATTTTTAGGAAACAGTAACGGGGAGCTTTGGCATTCATGGCGTCTGAGTCAACAGAGTGGGGACACAATGGTCCCCTAGAGGCTCCCGAGGGCCCCTGAGAGAGGAACCCCGACCACAAGGATTATAGACCCGTGTGTTATTAGGGAAAACCCGAAAGCACGTTTGTAATCAGAGTATGACTGAGTGACTCTTTTAAGTGCTTATTTGGTAACATTATGTGGTTTAAAAACATTAAAGTACAGGTGATGAAACTGTAAACGCAGCTGAAGGAGCGATTCAAATATTTAAGCAGTTTGGCTTCAATAGAAACTGTGACAGGAAGACAGCTCTTCAAAATAAAATGAACACCAATTTCTTATTGGTGCTGTTCCAGCATAATTCTGTCCTGTTTACGATGCTAACCATGGAATCAATAATAATAATAATAATAATAATAATAATAATAATAAAAAAAACCTTATTAATAAATATATTTCTAGTTTTTAAAGCATAACCAAATTACTTCACTTTCTTCTGAGGGACTCGCTGAGGTCACAAAAATTATCCAGGGCGCATTTAACTGCATTTTTTTTTAAATTCAGACCCCATTAATTGTCCTGTCTGCCCGCTAAAAGGGCATGGTCTGCAGAGAAATCAAATTCTCGACGTTTCTTTCGTCTCTGCTGCTCTAATTGCTTGTGATGGTCTTCCACCCCTAAAGACAGCGAGCGAAGATCTGCGGGGCTGCATGCAGATTGCCCTTAACGAAGAGGGCGGTCGGGAAACTCGTGTGTGCGCCTTGCTGGCGCTGATGGCGCATGGATGGAAAGGCCGGGCTCTATGATGGATGGCTGGATAGTCTTGAAGGAGAGATGGAGAGGTGTATGGACAGAGACGGGGGATGAGTGAAGGATGGGGCAGCGGTGCCACTGGCGTGATGAAAAGCCACGCGGGAGGCCCAGTCCGGTGTGTGTCCTGTGACAGGCGGCGGTGGTCTGAAATCCAAGTGAGGCTGTCAGTCAGAGAGGGAGGCTTCCAGGTCCATCCATCCATCACGAAAGCTCAAAGAGTGACATGCCCCATGTGCTCAAAGCAGTTTTCTTGCTCCAGACTCAGGCAGCTATTGATTCGCAGGTCTGGATATTAACCTCCTCTTTGTCGAGCTTTGAAAAAGAGCACAAATGGCCAAATAAAAGCACAGATTACACTATTTCATCGACTTAATTGAACTTTGTGGCAAGATCTTTGTACAACCAGTACTACACTACACGATGTGGGCATATGCAGGTAATGGCTGTACCCCAGGAAAACACTTTTTTTTTTGGTCTTTTGTTGAAGCTCTTTTGTAGACAATATCCTCCATAGTAACCCTCCTCCACTGACTGATTTACGATGGCCAGGTGGGACTCCACAATTTTGTATTCCTTGTCCTCCTGTTCCATGTCTCGAGTCCCGCATTTTGACTGCTTCTGTAGGACACTTTTCCAAAGCAAAGAAATTATTTCTCTTTCGATTTTTCCATGTTATTTTTCAGTTTCGCACAGGAGAAAATATAGCATGAAGTGACACAGCACGTTTGTGCCATAATTAGCTAAAAATTGCCAAGACTGTCAGATATGGCTCAAAAAAATCTACGGATGCGTCCATGCGACTGTTACCAGGCAGAACAGCAGCTGAAATAATAATGAAATAACAGAGAACACAGGAGTGTGTATAAAAAAATGTTGCATGAGACCAGGAGAACAAACTTCAACTTCATTGAATTCATCTTGTGTTTAATTAGCAAGAGAGTTGGAAAAGTTGCATTCAAACATATTTGATTGCATCCCACTTTGTCCCACCCAAACACAGCGTTTGTCCCACATTTAGTTTGTTGGGATCTGGTCACCGTGGCCTGATTTAAAGTGAAATTACGCGTGGATTAACGTTCTTGTTGTTGTATGATTAGAAGAGCTGTAATAATTTTAAAAAATATCCACATTACTGCTTTAAAAACATTTTTGGTGCATGCTAGTTTTTATTAAAGGTTTTCTGTAAAATAAAGGTTAGTGTGATGTGCGCAGTTTTTCCACTCTTGAAATTACTTTTATGTATATTTCACCACTAAAACCAGCAGTGTGGACGTCTCCCTGCGTTGTACCAAGGGGACTCCACAAAGTTGTCGTGTGCGCAAAATATCCAGCTGCTACCTGAACACTCACCTGTGCATCCATATAATTGTAAATGCCCAACAGTGATTTATATCCCTGACAGTCCATACATTGTTTTTCCTTTTGTAAAACGTCCGTACTTAGGATTATTATTGTTATTATTATTATTTCGTGTTTTGTTTTTCTCCCCGTTTGCTCCAACCCAATCCTGAACACTGACTGCTGACTGCAGTTAAACATACGAGGCCGGTGTGCGATCAAACACTGCTGAGCAGCTGGGCGGCTTCCTGCAGCGTGACTAAAATGTGTCGTGTCATCGCCCCTCTTAAGACCCTCTCCCCTCTCAGGTCGATTTGATTGCGCGTAAAATAAAATCAGAACTCGCGGATCCTGCCGTTAACATCGGCCTGCGCCTTTACGGCAGCAATCGAGGCTGGCGGCGTGCATTTGATTTGCAAGGTGATGGATGAGAGACGGCGCGAAAGGGAGGGGGTTGGTGGGCCCGGGGGGGTCCCGTCGGTGCAGCCTGTCCCCGCATATCACTCCCCAATTACCGGAATATACCGTGACGCTCCGGCTAGAGACGACGGCGCGCATCTAACCGCGTTAGAGACGGCAGCAAGTTACATTGAACTCCTCACTCAGGCAGCGTTTGTGTGTGATCTGAATCGGTTTAGTGTGCCGTGTGCTCGAGAGCGGGAAAAATCAAATCTATTAGGAATGTAGGTGAAGCAGGTTTTGAATATCAAATTAATTTCCAATACATATTGTCTCATTTATGTGGTAAGATGTAAGCTGGGCCTCAGTGCATTGCCCACATTGTGAGCAAACGAGCTGATGATGATGATGAGAGAGGCAAACAGATATCTCCCAGTTTCCTGGAGCACTGACGTGCAGGATCCGTGCTTTGTGTTTTATAGGACGTAAAATCGCAGCATAAAATCTTAATTTTTGTGCATAAAATGTGCCTACAAATTGGGGGGGGGGGCTGTGTATTTGTAAATGTACTTTAAAAAACAAACAAATAAACACCGTAATTACTTGATTACCCGGTTGAATTTGGCGCAGCGCAATCAGAAATCCGCGTTCTTGTCATATTGGGACAGATTGAGACGAGCCTTGATGAGGCTCGAGGAGACAAAATGACTGTCCAGCACAAAGGCTCATCAGGATGAAGTTGCCGAAATTGCCTCGAAATATGGTCATTAATTTTAACCCATCACATTACACTCATCGTTATTTAAGTCCGCCCTAACTTGAACTGAACGCGCATTCATCAGGCGGAATATGACGCAGAGCAGCTGCGGTTATTCGCATGCTGCGTACACCTCTGCTGCTGCGCCAGACCTGTATTATCCTAATGGATAACGGCATGTTACTTAAAAAAGAAGCTTTTTAGGATAAAAACCAGGTCCCGGGAGACCACAGTACACACACACACACACACACACACACGCACCACAGCTGGAGCGGCGAGGGATGGCCGCGCGCAGGAGAGCTTCTCCAAACACGCTAATTAGATCTCGAGCTCTGGCCCCGCGCTCTGAAAGCAGCCCAGCGGCGGGGCGCGCGGAGCTGTGGAAAGTTAATTGAATTAAATTCCCTCTAAACTAATTAGGCTGCAATCTGCCACGCGAGCTGTCCCTGAGCAAGGTTCGAATTAGGCGGAATGGATTTGTTCCTTTTCTTTAAAAGAAAGGAGGACAGACTGGTGTGTGTGTGTTTTTGGTGGGGTCCTTTATTTGTCTTTTATGCTAATTCTCCCAGGGGACTGTCACGTGATTGCCTTGCGGTAACGGGACGGGCATCCGGTGCGGGCATCCCTTGCACCAGTCCATCCCGCCCCACCGCTCCATCCTCCCCGAACCCTGCGCAGCGTTAGGGGTTAAGGCGGAGGGGCCTGACGGTGTTATTTTAACAAACGTGTGAGGCCAACATGAATGGTCAGCGGTAACTGCGCTGCATGAATGAGGAGCATGTTCAGAGTAAGAGCTGAGTGGGCTGAGGTGGGCTAATGGAGGTGAAATCGATCGCTTTCCTGGGGGAGCACAATGAGCGAGGGCAGGAGAGGGAGAGATGAGAGGAGTGCAGAGGGACACGGATGAAAATCCCCCGTTAAGAGCAGGGACAGATATGATAATGGGAGAGCCGCTAGTAGTCGTTTATCATTCAGCACCTCTACCTGGCTGCTGCACCTCTCTGAGCTGCTGCATTAGAAACACACTGTGTAAAGCTTTGCCAGGGCATGGTGGAGCCCCTGGATCTGCATGGTCAAATGATTGCAGTCCACCTGCACATCTGCAACGTCATGTCTCATAAACCTCACACTAAGGCTGCTAGAACCAAAAGTAACTGCCACCTCTGCTTTAATTCACCCCAAGCTTGTGTGTGTGTGTGTGTGTTGTCTCAATTTTTCCCGTGTAATGCCGCACAAATTGACCTTTCGCATCTCTACTGCACCTTGGACTTTTTTTCCATTTGTCTGAGCAGCAGGAAGTGGGAGAGATGGACAGATGGGACAGGAAAGGAAGAAGGAAGGGCCGAGAGAGAGAGAGAGAGAGCAGTGGAGAAGCACAAGGCAGAGGAAGGGGTGAGTGAGGGAGTGAGTGAAATGTAGCAAGATAGAGGGAGGTTAGGACGATGGAGGGCCAGGTTTCTGTTTCTCCATAATCTAATCAGAGAAATGGCAGCAGTCAGAAATAGCCTGACAGACAGACTAAGAGCGTCTTCTCTTTCTCCTCCTCTTCTTATTCTTGTCTTCCTCCTCAGGGAGGGTAAATGGATACACACACACACACACACACACACACACACACCCACGGACCATTTCCCTTCCTAAAACCATAAAGTGTAGATGTGTTTGAGGGTTATAAGAGATGAGAAAGAGCCTTGAGGTATCACAGCAAAACCTGATCTACAGTCCAGATGCAGCCACTTTAAGAGTCTCACTTTAAAAACATCTGCTGGCCTGTTGCTGCTTTGTGGGCGTCAACAGTTTAAACCCATCAGCTTCATGCAGATGACATTTCAGGCATTTGGCAGTTGATTTTTAGCACAACCCACAGGTTATACAACCACAGAGTAATCTTAGATTTGTGAGTGGTATCCCCCCCCCTTCACACTGATGAATGACTGGGAGGTGGGTGGTAAAGAAGGCAGAAAGAGAGGAGAGAATATTCACCTTATTTCAGCTCAGAGGAGGAACACACAACTTTTTGGGGACTCAAAGAAACCAAATTGGGGCAACACAATATTTTGCACTTTTCTGCTGAATTTTGCAGATAATGCAAAACCGCCATCCCTCATTGATTTCCTCCATCCTGACGCAGACAGAAAGGCAGCTCAGAGTGCTTCTAAAGGACATTTAAGCCTTTAGATGGTGGAGAGATGTTTTTGTTTATAAATGTGCAAAATTAAGAACATACTTAGATTTGGTTTTTTTGCCATAGACCCAGAGAGACATTTTCTCTCGTTCATCTTTGTGCACCAACAGCATGACAGACTACATAATGGGCTGGAAGCAGCAAATATTGGTTTTGCTCTTGAAAACTCACTTAAATCAAGAAATCACCCTGATTGAAAATGACTGCAGTACAGATGCAGCTAAAGGGGAATGATTTATAAACACCACAGGTACTTCCTCCTCAGAAGACAGCTGTGACTCAATGTGTAACTAAGAGTGTGTGTGTGTGTGTGTGTGTTGTTGGGGGGGTCTAGGCAGGGCACAGTAAATGTGAATGTGTGTGTTCCCTGCATGCTAATTTCTCCCTATGGTGAAGACATTCCCGCAGGGTGTGTGAGAAAGATTCTTTCTGCATTCCCTTCCGGCGTTCGACGCAGACCCCCACACAGAATCAGAATTCCAAGGAAATTCCTCTGTCATGTCGTTTTACATGGCGGATAAGCATTATTGTTGCAGAATTCCCACCCAGGCACCGGTCTCTCACACACGTCTATCCATCAGGACTGTCAGTGCAACACAAGCAGAACAAAAAAAGCGAGGAATTCCCTTTTTTGTTGTGATGACTTTATTTACACGGCGGAGGTTGGGAAACAGGAATGACAAATGTTGCTTGATTACATTTGGCGTCTTGGCAGCGTGCTGTTCAAACATTTATGATGCAACACTTTGAATATTTTTTTCTTTATGACTAAATTTCTCTTAATGTCAGAGACACAAACTGTAAAGCAGCAGAGCTCGCTCGCGGTTGTGATAGACTTTTGTACATCAACATGCATCAACAGAAACTATTTACAAGGCAGTTATAGCGACCATATTTCAAATGCACTCTCTTCACACATTCTTCACTAAAAAGAATAAGCAGGTTGTGTTTACATATTTGTCAGTGTAGCTCTGTCGGTGCAAGTTTCTCCACACTAAGTGAAATGTGCTAAAATATATATGGTCAAACTATCTTTGGTTATATATTTTTCCTTTCACAGCAAAATGAGGAAGTGGCTGTTATTGATGCAACTTTACAAGAAATGAAGGGGAAAAATGAAATGAAGGAAAGTTGAAATACCAGTTACAAATATGTCAATTTAATTCTTTCTGTGTACATTATTCTTCATTCCTGCCCACTCTGCTACAGCTTAACAGGCTCCATAACTGCCACTAATCCTCTTAAAGTCAGGAACTTAAAGCCACTTTTCTAGTCAGTCATAAAATATCTCTAAATATTTTTGTTATACACTATGAAGTTATCAGTATGTAGCAGCTAATGTGATCAGTCTCATGCAAACATAATGCAGACGAGCTTTCCCCCAGCTAATATGATGGTTTGAGACTGTCCACTACTCCCAATGTTAGCTCGAGCTACTGCACAAACTTTGTACAGCCGATCACTGGCAAACATTATGTAAACGCTGGTATGTAATTCCTGCATGTGAATGCTGAATCAGAGGCAGTGATGTTGTGTTTATTAGAGGTACTTTTATTGGAATATCAATCAAGAACCACCCATCTTCCAGACAGCGGATGATGATGATGAGGCAAGTGACAAGTGGAGATATGAGGATTATATTATATACATACATATGTATGCTTGACCTTATAACACTTTGTTGTTAGTGTTCAGGGCTGAGTGGTGGACGGATGTCCAGCGTTCTTGATGAGCTATCCTCTCCTACCACCTCGAGGCGCAGGCTGGGTGTGCCCTGCTCTCTGTGGCCCTCTGATTGGACAGACAGACGCAGCGTGCAGCCTTTGGGCAGCAGCTCCTGCTCGTACGCTGCAGCTAACTGGTTGACGACTCTCCTCTCAACCTGATGGATCAATGACAAAGTTAGAGGTCATGCAGAGATCAGGTTTATAAATGAGGGTTTCTATCAGTTTTTGTCTCTTTTTTTAAATCATATTTGAGAACTTTTCAAGGTGCAATCTAAAGCTACACAGCAACACAGGATTGTGGTTAATATTTCAAATAAACGTGACATATGTACGGTAGTTATGCAGAAGTTTTCCTCCAAAAAGGGAATTTCTTTGCCCTTTTTAAAAAGTGTAATTGGCCCATCAAGCTAATATGAAAGTGACGCAGTTCAACTATCAGGCAGTTCCAAGTAATTTATTCAAAACTGAAAAGAAGTCATTAAAGTGAAAGGCTGAACAATTTCCACAGTCTTTTCTCCATAATTTAACAATTATCTGTTCATTTATAGTATAAGAGGTGTAATCCCAGACATGTTTCTGAAGTTATTTTGTCCTGTCTCCTGTCTCCTTCCCCCCACCCCCAATGGGGTCGCAGCACATGACTTCCTCTCCCTGAGTGGTTTGGCTGGAGGTTTCTTCCTGTTAAAAAGGAGTTTCTCCATTCCACTATCGCCAAAAGCTTGCTCACAGTTGTCTAATTGTTGGGTTTTCTATGTAATATTGTATGGTCTTTACAATATAAAGTGCTTTGAGATCACTATTATTGTGATTTGGCGCTATATAAATAAAACTGAATTGAAGGAATGCTTCTGTGACCTGAATGCTGACCAAGCCTCCTTATGACTTGCCAAGAGTTCATCATTGCTGTTGATTTAAAACTATTTGGCGGTGCCTCAATTACTCACCTGCAGGGGGCTGGGGTCAAGTCTGCCCTAGACCATTTCCATGTCACTCCCCCTCACTCTCTCCCTACACTCCTGTCTCCACCCCCTCACACCACAATTATATTTAGATGTGGATTTACTGACATTGACTTATTTTATTCAGTAATATTGTATTTAACTTATTAAGCTAAGTTGTTTTTCATGCTGTAACAGAGTAATTTCCCAATTTTAAAGAAATTACTTTTTTTTTCTATTACCATTTTATTTTATCCACAGGTAATGCAATTAATTTTAATTTCAAGCTGTCTGCCCATAAATATAAACGCTAAACTCCTGAAAAAATACTCAGATATCAGTAATGAAAATGGTGAGTAAAAAGTTAATACACAATTTAACTGATTTTAAAGACCAGTGTGTCTGTTAGAGTGACTACACACCTCATGCTTGATGGAACGTGCTCCATAATGCATGTTATAACCGCCCGCTAACAGGTCCAGGACTGGGCGATCCCACTGAAGAGTGATATCATGCCGCTGCTTAGCCTGACGATAGAAAGACAGTGAAAGAGACTTGAAGTAATGTTATAATAGGGCTGAGGCTGAGACCTGCAGAACATCACAAAAAAACAAGTCTGTCAGAGAGGAAGAAGAACAGGGTCAAAATGGGTGGAAAGAGAGAGAGTAGAGAGAGAAGCAGCAGCAGAGAGGAGATACTGTCAAGCAGCATGTCTGCCAACGCTAATCAACAGGCCCTTAATGCATTTTAATCAAACTCAGGTCAATAGCAGTGATCAGAGCAGCTCATTTAGCTGCAGATGTTAACACTTCATTCAATAAATAAGATGCCATGTTTTACTATCGATGTGCAGTGAGGCAATAATAATAAAAGCTCTAAACATTTAATTCTTCTAATATAAATGACTGACAAACAAAAGGCTTGTGGGATTATTCAGTAATAATGAGATTTCTGGTGTTTGCATCACTTTAAGATGCACACTGAGACAAGTCATTACAAGACATGCACACTTCCAAAAAAAATAAAAAATTGAAGACACAAATAATAGACCCACAAGAGCAACAACAACACTCAAAACAGAGACAAACTGAAATGAGTCAGGTCCCTATCAGTCGCCCGCAGGGCCCCATGTTTGCTGTCAGGACACCAGCTGTAATATTAATAATTAAATATTGATGAAGGCTCTACATGTTAAACACTGTAATCACATTACAGTGAGTAACAGTGACACACAATATTGATCTGTGTGTGTTTTTGCACAGCTCAGCAGCGGCTGGATGAAGTGGGCGAGGCCCTCCAGTCCCCACAGGAGGACACCCATGTTATAAATGCAGAGTGCTGTGAAGTTGGGGGTCCAGAGGAGAATGCCCCTCTGCCCTTCTGCATTTATAACATGGGTGTCCTCCTGTGAAGTTGGGGGTCCAGAGGAGAATTCCCCTCTGCCCTTTTCAGAGCCACACACCACTTTCTGTAGGGTTAGCTATGATTTGTTTGTCTCTGCTGTTCAAGTGGGCAAACAAACAGTGATGTGAACATCCTGCACATAAAGCAAAAGCAGCGGCTTGTTTATTAATAACAGAAGCAAATTTGTACATTCTCCTGGAGAACTTAAACAACCCATCATAGTCGACAGCAAACACTGTTAATATCACTCAAAATCCTAATCATAAGGGACTCAGGAGGTAGGATTGTTAAAGCCATATAACATTTTCTGCATTAAGACTCAGCAGGACTTGACACTGCATTTTTTCTCTTCAGAACTGGAGAGACTAAAAATGACTTTAAACATTGTGCTCCCATACCTTTTTGGCCCAGAAGCTGAGCTCTTTGCTGACCAGCTGTAGCAGCTCTGAGTGACAGAACGGCAGGAAATACACGATTTCATTGATACGACCAAGAAACTCATCCCTCCGGAAATGAGCCTGCAGAGGAACAAAAGACCCATGATCTGCAGCCTATCACACCAACCGTGTCTGTAAGCACAACAAACAAATTGGGTTTCATATGTTTATGCGTATTACCTTCAGGATTGGTTGAATCACAGTTTCTTTAAACTGTCGCGAGATTTTAATGTCATCACTTTTCTGCACATCCTCTGGAGGAAAAGGAGGAGATGAACATTACTTTAATTTCTAATATTAGTAGTGTAGCACCAATTGCTGCTAAAATGTTCCTTTATTTTGCAAGACTGAGAAAATTCAATGTAATGTGATAAAATTAATTTGTAGATGATTTGATTTTTATGTCTGTTTGACACAACATCAGATGGAAATACGTAATATTACTGTGAAGACCAGCGCATATAAGCATGCACATCAGCATGTTCACAAGTACCCATTAGGGTGTTTCTCTCACCAAGGTTATCAGCCAGCTTCCTGCGGCTGACCTGCTCAGCTTCCTGACGGAGCTGCAGTGCATGCTGGGCTATCTCGTCACTTGCGACATTTGACGTCATGATGAAGATGGCGTCTTTACACTCGATGGTCTTTCCTTTACCGTCTGTAAGACGACCCTGAGAGAAGAATGTCACAAATGAAAGAAAGCTTCAGTTTATTCCTGTTTTATCAAATAGATGCACAAGATGAACGTAAACAGCCGTGTTCATACCTCATCAAACAGCTGCAGCATAATAGTGAGGACATCGGGGTGGGCCTTATCCACTTCATCAAACAAGACAACGGCATTGGGACACGCCTTCAACAGCTTGGTCAGCTGACCGCCTTCTTCATGTCCCACGTATCCCGGTGGGGAGCCAATAAACTTTGCCACCTGAGGGCCAAGAGGAAAAGATTCTTGGTGGACCTAAATAAGTTCAACACTATAACACAACAGGCTTTTAATCAATCAATCAATCAATCAATTTATTTATATAGCACATTAAAACAACAGCTGTTGACCAAAGTACTTCACAGGGCATAAAACAAATAAATAAAATAACAAATAAAATACTATAAAATATAAGAATATAAAACAAAATTAAAAACACAATAAAAACAACAATGTAATAAACAATAAAGGACCATAACAGTAATGCCAAGAAGAACCATTAACCAGTCTGAAATGCACATGTAAATAGCTAAGTTTTGAAAAGTTTTTTAAAAGTGGTAGGGGACTGAACTTCTCTTATGTGGAGAGGAATGTCATTCCATAGTTTAGGAGCAACCATGGCGAAGGCTCTATCTCCTCTACTCTTCAGTTTAGATTTCTTTCTGGTTAATAGCATTTGATCAGGGACCTCAGCTCTCTAATTGGGATGTAGGGCTTCAACAATTCAGATAAATAAACAGGTGCTAATCCATTTAGACTCTTAAAAACCAGAAATAGTATTTTAAAATGGATTCTGAAAGAAATAAGAAGCCAATGTAGAGAGGCTAAAATGGGCGAGATATGATCACACCATTTTAGTGCCTGTCAAAAGCCGTGCTGCTGCATTCTGAACTAGCAATTGGAAAGACGCTGTTCACAACCCACATAAAGTGAGTTGCAATAGTCCAGACGACTGGTGATGAAGGCATGAATTGCTCTCTCCAGGTCCGGTGGCGGGAGGTATCCCTTTATTTTACTTAAAAGTCTTAAATGAAAGAAACATGACTTGGCTACCGAGCTAATCTGTTTATCAAATTTCAGAGCAGCATCAAAAATGATGCCAAGGTTTCTAGAAGATGGGCGGACAAAGGAGGATAAAATACCCAAGGCACTATCATATCCATCCAATATGTGAGGGTCACCAAATAGGAGAATCTCTGTTTTATTTTTGTTTAATTTAAGAAAGTTGGACTGCAGCCATAAATGAACATCTCTTAAGCAATCCACTAAGGTATTCAAAGATGAATGAATGTTAGGTTGAAGGGGGAGATAAATCTGTAAATCATCTGTGAAGCAATG
>VUQK01010435.1:0-11154 GCA_015106715.1 Bujurquina vittata | reverse complement strand
GTCCTACTTGTTCAGTCTTTTTCTAAATATACTGTCATGAACTTTAATATTCAACATGCTGACTATGGCATTTAATGTCTGAATTGTAGTTCTTGGGTTTTTTGTAGTTTGTTTGAGCATTGCATGTTCTGACATTGGGGTGAGTTTGCTGGGAAGATTGAGGCATTGTATTAAGAAACCTGAAAGCAAACTGCCAAAATGTTGTAGATACTTATCTTCTTAGTGTCTACAGAAGCATTATGGGTGTACTTAGTTTTCAGGACTGCGTAGAGTCCTGTGAAAAAGAAAGTTTTCACAGGCTGTGAATGCAGACTCTAAACATTCAAAACATGCTTAGGGCAGAGAGGGTATTTCCTCAAGAGCAAGGACTTTTACTACTGACACTTTAAACTTCAAATGCTGGAAAGTTTTTGTAATGTAACTTCAGATCGTGTACTTTTTTTTTTAGGATGTTTTAATGGTGTTTCTACTTAAATATACTTCTGCCAATGAGCTGGTAAAGACACAATTGTGCCAAGTTCTGTCCTCAGATTGACGTAAAGAAAAAAACACATAAGATTTCCAACATCTTAAGATTAATGCTTTTGCAATTTAAGCACAGAAGACATTAAAAACACGAGCATGACTGGGTATGTGAACCCTTCCAGAAGAACAGTAATTGGTCTAGTTTGGAGGCTAGGACTATTCTAATATTTTAAAATGACTAGCTGGTGATTATATGTTGCTTTGAGAGGGGTTCTCTTTGGGTTTTATCACCAAGCAGTTTCATTTTGATGGTTTCCTCTGAGTATTTTCTAACTCTACGAAATCCACTTCTACAAGTGATCAGACGTTGGGTGCACTCATATCAGTTTTACTGCAATCATAAAGTGGCCTGGGGATCCTTTATGGCTTGATGCAACATGCATACATTGCCTGACTGGTGACATGACGACAGCCACGGGATGCTTAATGTGTTACACAGTCACACCATAAAATATGCCACTCAGGGAAAAAATATGATCCTCCCTTTTCCTACTTCCAGATGTTTTTGCAGTACAGTATTTACGAGGGATTATAAGAAGTACGACTCCTTATACTTAGGAGTTTAGATAAGAGTCACTTTGCAATAAATCTGCACAATTTAAAGCTGGAACTACAAAGCGGTGTTTTGAAACTAAGCTACCACCTGTGGTTTACAAAGACAGTAAAGTATATCAAAGCAGTAGATAATGTGAGAGATGAATGGTTTCTGCATTTGATTAATACTGTGAGAATGCCATAAAGTGATACTGATTTCATCTTTTCAGACATTTCTATGGCTGCAATAGTCTGCACAGTAGCACGAGAGCATTTGGACACATGGCCTCAAATCACAGAGGCTGCAGCTGTGGGATCAAGAGGCACATTCCCTCCGAGCTGCATAAACACTTCCTGTTCAGTAGGTGAGAACTGTAAAGGAGTCAAACTCAGGGAGAAGAGCTGTCAAGAGACATTAACAGAGTAACAAATATGAAAAGTCACAGCCTGCTTACTGAGACTCATACCAAACAAGATGACGTGTCCCTTAAACTGTGGAATAATTGCACCTATAGCACAATAAAATTCACCCATTGACCTATAGTCTCTTTACTGCATGAAATGGTTAGAGGAATATTTCTCCATTTTTGGGAAATATTGTATATTTTGGTGGGCGTTAGATGCAAACATTGATAGTACAAGCATTAGCTTAGAAGAACAAAAACAACTCCATATTTTAGGATATCTACAGCAATTTTTAAAGCACTTTTGTCACATCGCGACACTTTGTTGCCTTCAGATATATATAAAAAAAGCTGTTTTACTATGTTCCTAGTCTTTGTTCCAAACTATGCTAATAACTACTGGATTTAGGGTGCAGACAGGGAGGTGTCAGTCTTTTCATCTGAAAGCTACCAAATACTTTGAAACAGTGAAGCCTTTTTGGGGCCAAAATCTCAAGAGCTCACTTGAGCAGAGCCAGCGACCCCCTGGCCATTGGACACAACCACTAAAACACTACTAACCCTAAAAAATAAAAATACAATAAAGTGACCACATTTGTGAGGATTTGCTTCCAACAGCCTCCTTCTCTGAATCCAAGTGTTTTAGGTAACTTAAAACTGATTTGGGGATTGAGTTGAACTTCATAACAAGTTTCCTCTTCCTACAATGTAACAAACGCAGTCCTAGAAAAACAACGAAGAGCACATGCAACCCTCTCAGAAGTCTGGTCGCTCCAGACACATTATTGCTATGGAAAAAGGGTTGATCATCTTATCTTGATGCGAGCTGTCTTGACCTTTTCTCATTTGCAGATTATTAAATGACCAAGACCCACAATAATAGTTGCAATTTGTTAATGTGAATATATAACCCCGAACATGGGTGCTGCTTTTAACCATCCACTCCTAATGTAGGCCATAAAAGCTCATTACATGCTGAAAGCATAATATATCTGCTTTCATGCAATTGGCAGCAACTTTTGAAGCAAAAAACAAGTTTAAAGGAAACCAAACAGCTTTCTCTTAGACATAATTAATGTTATAAATGCATGCTGTGTTCCCTGACAGGTGCACATGCAGATATTGTGTGCTCAAACTATGGTAAGAATTTAGAGAGGAAATAAATCTGACCACTTTGCATCCTGTCATTCTGAACAATCACACTAGAAAAGGTATTTTAAGCCCAACTTGCAACCCAGAAGACTGAAAACCTTCATTTCTGCATGAGAGAAGACGAGAAAGTAGAAGATGCCGAAAATATTTTAATGAAGCTGAAAATTTCCATTTCCAGCTCTCAGAGCCACTTTTGGGCTAGAGAGCCTGTTTTCTCTTATTTATGTGGGGCAGATTGCTGCTAGAAAGCTCCTAACACTTAAATCTTCTTATCCTTAAATACCGGAGGAAAAGGTGCTTACACTTTTTCCTCCTCTGCTGAATAACATGCACCCAAAAAAAAAATTCTAAAATGTCAAGGCATTCCACTAACTGGTGCTAAATCCTGTCGAGACGCTGCACTGTGCATTTATTTTAACAAGCTTAAGCCCGGGTTATTCTTCCCAGGTGTCTCTTTTGGATTTTCTTTTCTTTCTCTCTGCATTGGGAAAGCTGTCAGATATGATCTGCAGAGACCTCTGTCAGCCGATGCCTCACAGCTGTTAAGTAGGACGTCTTATGAGACATTTACTTTGCCTCTCAGGTTCCATGTTCTTTTGAATGTGCAATCCCAAAAGTTGCTTGTGTATTGTTCCAAAAAAAAAAAGGTCCAGTCTCTCCCTTGCAATCAGACAAGCACGCTAGAGTAAAATAAAATAGAAATGAACACATGTAACTATAAGCTTGTCGATGCATCACTTACCTTTGTGTGTGCTGCTGCTGCTGCAGTACCACGGAGCTTTAAAGGAGTTTGTGACAGACGCTGAACAGCAGCCCTGGTGAGGGTTTGGCTTTTATCTGCAGGTGGGTGGAGCTGCACGAGCGGAGAGCAGAGAAGAGCTGGATCTGTGCATGTGAGAGACGGAGGGAAGAAAACAGGATCTGTGTGAGAGAGAAACCACTACTGGAACTGCATGTTTGCAGCATTAGAGGTTATTATACACAGAAACAAAGTGAGGGGAAGGAGGAAACCCAATCAGCTGCACAAGGAGGAAGATTCTCGTTTGACTTGGACTCCTCAATGCATTCTTTGCATGGGGAAAGATTTAAGGGCAGGGTCTTACTTTGGTTAGCCAGTGCTAGCTGAGGTTAGGCTCTAGCTGAGTGGGGAGGTTTTTGTGGCAACCAAAGTGCGCACACAGTAGTTGATTAAACAATTTCACCACAAAGACTGTTTAGAAGCTGGTCAAAATGTTCACATTTCCACTTTTTAAGGACACGTAAGGCAACATAAAGGAGATGAAGCTACTTAGTAGTGGACTTGGGCTTTCCTTTTGTTTTTCACCTCTTATTTATAAGGAAAGCAATGATCAAACAGATCCCAAGCTTTGTAAAACTGAGTACAGGTATAGCACTGATTTGACCTAAATGCTAATACTAGCATGCTTTGCTCACAATGAGAATAGAACATGTCTTAAATTACTGCGAATGCCATGCTTATGTACTTCAAACGTGTATTTCAGTACATTTATACTGTGAAGCACAGCTAAATAATGTATGGCACTGCCAGTGAGTGGGAAAAATACAGCAGCTACAGTGTCGGTCTGTCGGTTATCACAAGTATTTTTTTCTTCTTAAAAGCACAACTTGGCATGTTTGATTTGTTGTCTAAAATCATAGACTGTATATAAGAGAGGGACGTACTGTAGCTTGATTTTTTCTTGTGCGCAGCTGGGGACAACTCTCCTGGTTGCAGATCTCTGTCACGGGAGTTTTATAGGAAAACAACCCTTTGACTTCCTGCAGACGTTAATGTCTTAATCACTAGTTTCATGTTTTATTCAGTGTGACATGATATTCATTTTACAACTTATGATCCCCATTAGAGTAGAAAAGGAAGCAAAAAAAGCAGTATTAGTGGACCTAAAGTGCATCCTTGAGTCTAACAGAGACTCAAGGGTGCGCAACAATTAGTGATGCAAGTTTATACACTGCAAAGATATTAAAGTCTGAGGTAAAAAGAAAGACTATTTTACTGTCATAAGTCAATATTTTTAACACATCGTTCATACGCTGGTGCATCTCAGACAATTAACAAGGTGTAGGCTATTTTATCTAAGTGTTCATTTCATTACAACATGATGTCATAAACGGACACGTAGCTCAACGATGTGACCACTGGTTGCTAAGGAACAATGTTGCAAGACTGTTGTGAGGTGAAAACGGTCACAAAAAAGGTGTGTGAACACAGACTCTGCTTACGAGAGCCCCGACACACACACACGCACGCACACACACGCACACACACACACACTGGGGCACTCAACTTATGCACTGTTGGTTTTTTAAAATTTGTCATACACGTTCCACTGCTTATGCACGGGGGTGCCGGCCAGCTTGGCTCTGCCTCCTGCCTCTGCTGCCGACTCCAGCCTCCTCGTCTCTCCTCCCAGCACATATATAAAGAGAACTTAATTAAAAACGTCAGCCAGCTGTGCTGGCCAGCCTCCCCTGACGCCACCCCCTGAACCCGCTCTGCCACCCCTCCCCTGCAGCTGAGCCACAAACCAAACCCCGCCACCACTGGGTGCGTTACCAAAAACCTCTTTATGACCACTTTGGTGGCTAGCAGATTTCTGCTGTTGACTGTAATTTGTATGGATGACGCTAATTTGTCTGCAAACATTTGCTAACTACTTGCTCAAAGGAAAAAAAAACTTGAAAAGGTGCAACACAATCCAGAAATGTAGCTCATTCTCCTTCAAAGTAAGAGTTGTGCCTCAGCGCTGCAACTAAAATGCTTAAAAAGGTGTAACTTTTACTTTCCAGTTTGTGTCGCTCCTTTTCATGTTTTACTACCACTCGGAGAATCGCTTGCAGACAAGTATGCTAGCAAACCAAGCAATCGCAAGTAGGCTTTTGCCAACTGGTCGGTACTGGTGGTTAGATGATTGCAGACTGGCCTCTAGGCCTGTGTGACCGGAGCTTTATTCTTTTGTCCCTACATTGTCACATGCTGAAAATGATGGACAAGTTAACGTCATGTGACAAAAGCAAAACCTCAAAAGTTGATACATAAGCACGTTAAGTAAAAAGTCAACATTTTTTAAAACAAAAAGTCACTATTTTCAGACACAGGGACCCGAGCCTTGTGTTAGACAAATTTAAACTGTGATACTGATGACATTGCTACATGGAGACTACATGTGGTAACCATCCTGCTGGTTACCACATAGTGGCTGAGAATAGATTACATTTAAAAAAATTATCACTGGAGGAAAAGCCAGAAAATGACAAATTAAATTATAATTGATCCTCTGGGGGATCGGCAGTGCCAAATTTCATGACAGCTATTCCAGTAATTTCTGAGTTGTTGCAGTCTATTCTGAAGGTGGACTGACTAAACCAAATGTGCCAAAATGTGCAAAACAGTGGTTTCTCTCTAAGACAGAATCTCTAGGAAGTGAGACGTTTCAGATATTTGAAGTATAAGACCATACTGCCCTGAAATCCATCACTAAGATGGGTGTTTGTGCCATGGAAGGGGCAATTAATTGTTTGAATGCCAAAGAAAACCAAGCTGGGATATCAAATAAGAGGAGCTAAGCAAAGCTGAGCTAAATTAAGGCTGTGCAGGCCTGCTTAGCTTTGCACACATGTGTGGCAGTTCCCCCCTCCCATGCAGCTCCTGTCCACAGTGGAAAGTTGACAGTGTTTAGCTTTTGTCCAAATTCTAACAGGGACAGACGGGTTAACGTGGACACTCTGAACAGCTGGTTCAAATGATTCTTTGTGCTTTTGTTTGTGTTGCTATTTTAGTCCTTTAACGTGTTCTCGTGCAGGGCTTGCTTTTCAAGAAAACATTTTGGTTTCCCCCTCTGTCAGCTTTTTTGCGCTGAAGCTCGCAGCACTAATTTGTGCTCATTACAGCAATTTGCAAATAGCCATGACTTCACTTACTACTTACTACTAATTGACGTGGACAGAAAAAATAAAGTCACTCATGTCTGCATTTTCACAAAATGAAATTCTGATAGTTAAACCTAATCTTCATTTTTCACAGCTCATCTTGCAGCCATCACTTTTAGTCGAAGCCCAAACAGCAGAAATCAGTTTTCCCAGCGTACACCAGAGAACAAGAAGCAGTCAGCTGCATGGAAATACTGACCTCATACCTGTCTGCATGCAGAATTCCTGTTCATTAGTCGCCACTTAGATCTCAAGGCCAAGTTGCTGCAGCAACATGAAAAGCTCAGACAACCCCGGCAAAGTTTCTTATTACTCCCAGTTTTTTGTTCCTCAGTCAGCTTTTTTTCATCTTGGTTAGTCAGCTCCGACTCATGTGCAGTACTAACAAGCGGAGCTGTGTTTTGTATCTACTTAATTTTTCTTGTTTCACTCGCAAAACGTGATGCGTATCGTGTCAAATAGCTCCAACATTTCCCTGAAAAGATGCTGAAGCAGCTATGAAAGTGCTTCCATATGATTGACTGAAATGTGATTAATCCAGTCACCATCAATATAATTCTCTGGCTGACATGGATAAGGCTCTACAGGCCTGCTTTGCCTACCCTTTGGCAAAAATTTGATCTGTGATGTGCTCCAAAACTAACAAAACTGAAATGAAGTAAAGGGTATGTAGTGTAGGAAAAAAAAAATCCGCCAGTCATGAGAAACATTTTTCTTTGGCTTCTTTCTCTGATGTGGTCACTAGAAGGTAAAATGAATGTAGTAAGAGCAATCCACAGAGTAGATTGTGTGGCCAAATGTATGTAACTTGCCTTTTGAAAAGATGTCAGCTTGGTCTTTGTGGGTGAGACTGACGGGCACTAAAAATGTTAGGGGCGAAGTTGGTGTGACTGACGAAATAACATGTACAGTATTCAGGCAATGATAGAAGAAACAGAGAAAGAAGATTTGGGCGCTTTCATTCATCGTAGATCACTTGAGTTCAGGCTGCACATGAATGAATCTCACTAAATATTTTGGATGTATAAAAATTTTCCCAGTTTTTTCTTTTCTGATTGTAAACTTTGTATTTCGTTTTCTCTGCTGTTAGTGAGATAATTGTTATGTTGTTCTATTATTTTTCATTAATTTAAAATTTGTAAATAATGATAATGACATTTTTTCCTAGGGTCTATGCCCATACAGTGGTGGTAAGAAGTTTACATTCACTCATCATTGGCATAAATGCCATGGTAATTTGGGTTTTTAATGATTTCTTTGAACTGCTTTTTTCCCAGGATGCAATGATTGTACAGTACATCTTTAATGACTTTAAAAAACAAGAACTGGGTGCACAAGTTTTTAGATTTAGATTTTTTTTAGATTATTTTAGATTTTCTCTAATCCACACAGAGTCAAAAGTATTGCACGTTCTCTCTCTTTTGCAACGTACCAGTGCCACTGGCAGCAAAACAGCCCCAGAGCATGATGCTACCACCACCATGCTTGACAGTTGGTACAGTGTTATTAGGTTTGAAAGCCTTCTTCTTTACTCCTCAAAACATACCTCTTTTCATTGTGGCCAAATGGCTCAGTCTTTGTCTTGTCTGAACCAATTTCCTCTCATTTGAGGGTGACAGCTTTTGCCTTCTTTCATACTTTGGCAAAGTGGTGAATCTACCGTTGTTTAGAAATGGCTCCTTTAACCTTCCTCTATTGAAAATTTGTGGACTACACCTCTATTTGCAGTTTCCTCTCTCATAACATTTCTGAGTGAGGTAATTTTATTTATGTATGCATTTATTTATTTATTTTTAATAACTAATTGAGTTGTGCCCCAACTATCGGCGTCATCCATTAGTTTGAGTCATTAATCTTTGGTGTGTGTACGTATGTACATTGTAGGAGCTTTCTGAAACAGTTTTCATGGATTATCTGACTAATACTATTGTTTGCTGTGCGGAAAATACATCACAGAAGTTTGTCCTTGAGTTGTCATGAGTGAAATTCTAGTTTTTTATTAATGTTAGTTTACTTTATGATGTTACTTAGCACTGATCACCTGATTTGTGTGTCTCTGCATTGCACCCATGCAGCTTGTTAGCCACGCTTTCTAGCATTGGCTGATATCTTAGCACTCCACTCTCATTTATATACAGTCAAGTAACTTCTGGCTCCAAACAACACAACATGATTGCAGCCAAAATGTTAAAGCTTACGAGTGCAGTCCAAAAATAATGGGTGACATCACAGTGGACGATTAAATATTTCATATTCTCAATGTTTTAGATGCACTCAAAACTCTTCTGAATTTTAATGACTTCTGAGTATTTGATTTTGAATGCATCTAACAAATGCTCAATAAAGCCCAAGGTTGATCTAGTTAACTGAATCTGAACTAACAACTAAAACTAGGTGTAGTAAAACATTTTGGTTTACTGTACGAAGCAATAACTACAATTTTGGATAAAGTAATACTAACTGACACACCTACCTAACTTACAAAACTAACTAAAATAAAAATATAAAGTCTGTGGAGGCTTTAGTGCAAGTGTTTGTTGAGATGTGGGATTTCTGAAGGAGAGCGAGTCAGTGCCATATCTATTCTACTTTTCCTGAATCTTGCACTTGAAAAGTAGCCTTCATTTGATAATAATTAAAAAGACTAGAGTAGGGAGCGGGTGGAGGTATGCTCTGGAGAGCAAGACAGGATAGATGTGTGTGAATGAAAGTGAGGCAGGTGGATGAGTTTAAATACTGGGGTCAACCAGCCAAAGGAACAGATGCACAAGGGAGGCGAAGAAGACAGACAGGGAGTGAATGGAGACAAGTGTCAGGAGTGAGTTGTGACAGAAGGATAGCAGTGGGAGTGAAAGGGTTAAGTTTACAAGATGGTAGTGAGCCCTGCTATGATGTATGGTTTGGAGATGGTGGAAGTGACAAAAAGACAGAAGATGAAGCTGGAGGTGGCAGAGCTGAGGATACTAAGATTTTCATTGGGAGTGGCCAGAATGGACGGTATGTCTCTCTTGGCATGGCTTTGAGAAGCAAAGATTTATGAAGGGGGGCGTGCATGTCGCCCAAAGGCATGCTGATGGCTGATGAAGCTGAGATAGGCAGACTCTACTGCAGTGGCTACAGTTGAAGGTCTGGGCAGGGTCGGAAGCAGTGAATGACAGATTTTTCTGTCTGCTCCTATTTTATTCCAGGTCAGCCCTACAAGTGACTTCAAAAGACTTCAAAAGACCTACGCCAGCTGATCCTGTTAGAGGCCAGGGCTGTCCAATGAAAGGGGCTGGTGTTACAGGCCTTTAAGGAGGACTTTAGTGGGTCTTTGTACCACTTTTTAGGGGCCCCTGTGCTGTGTTTACTAGAGGTCAGCTCACCGTACAGCACTAACTTAGGTAGACGTAGTCTTCCATCCTAGAGACATATCCAACCTAGTCGTGATTTGAGCAGCACGGCTTCGATGCCTGCTGGAGGACCTCAATGTTGGCCACAAAGTCACTCCAGGAGATCTTGAGAATGGAATGAAGGTAGGGCTGGTGGAAAAGCTCAAGCAGTTGCAGGTGGTGCTTGTAGGTGACCCATGATTCAGATTCATACAGCAGCATGGGCAACACAACAATGTTGTTGTGTTGCCCATGCAACACAACAATGTTGCATGGGCAACATTTGGATTTTGGTATGATAAGTCAAGTCAGGCAAAGGACCGAAGCAGAACTCTAATTCAGGCCTTATTAGAGCAATACTTCTTTTTGCATATAAACTAGAAGAATTACCGTATTTTCCGGACTATAAGTCTATAAGTCGCAGTTTTTTTTTTAAAGCCTGTCATGTCTGGCAGTTTTGCAGTCAGAATGATAATCTGAACGCACTCTTTGACCAAACATATTTACTTTACAGGAAGAGCTCTATAGGTTGTCTATAGGCTGTTCCTGTTAGTTTTTTATTTTATTTTATTTATTTATGCCAGTTCTGACAGGCGGGGGAAAAAGAAGAGAGAAGAAAGAGGAAAAAAAAAAAGAAAGAAAAAAGAAAACAAAAAAAACAAAAAAACCCAAAAAAAACCAAGAAAGATATGTTTGCATATATACACATATATACACAAATACACACATACACACACACACACAGACATGCTATGTGCATGCGCACAAACCCATGCATAGCCATATACACCAACTCATCCATTTACACACATACATCCAGTCATGTTGTAATTTTGTGTGTGTGCATGTTCTTCTGTCATGGAACATACTCAATAATGGTGGTAAGAAGCCGCAACCAGTCTCCTCAGGACCTAGAGGTAAGCCGGGATGAACCCCAAGGAATCGGGCCATCCACAGCCCACTAGGAGCTCAGAAAATCAGACGCCGCACATCCCATGACAACCGTGCGCGCCCCCAGAGTAGGAGAGAGGAAGACCTCGGACGGAGCTCCCACAGCCAATGGGCAGGAGCCCAGAGAGCCCACGGCAGTGAGTAGCCCACTCCCCGGGTAGACCAGCCCCCCAGCACGAGCCGAGAGCACAGGCACGAGGCCCCAAGCGCCCAAGAGCCGCCCGGCGCCCAGCAGAGCCCCCCCCCCACGCCAAAGAGGCCCGAGCCAC
>VUQK01010434.1:0-20563 GCA_015106715.1 Bujurquina vittata | reverse complement strand
CTACTTTGCAAAGTTTAACTTTCCTTTATTTGTATATATATATATACACACACACTTGGAGCTACACTCGATTAAGGTGTGCTTGAGCAGTAGGTCCCCACTTGGAGCTGGAAGGATTTTATAGGGGGCTTTTAAACAATAAAGATAAGCTACATTTAATCAGGGTTAGTGTTATAACATGATTTATCCACCCCAGTGAGACAGTTCCTTCCTATAACAATGCTATTCTGCATTATGTCAACCCTGACATCTCCGATATAACAGTGAGGTACAAAATCTTATCAGCTGGGAGTTCATGGTTTGGTGTCTGTTTGTCCAGAAAATGAAAAAAGATTGTAAAAGTCACTGTAGGAGTGTATCTGCAACATATTTGACCTTTCTCCAGTCAGGCTTTCTCAGCAGCCTGAGCCCTGAGCCCAAAGTAAATGCCATCCCAGCCCCTCTTTTGTTCTTAAGTCTAATAACAGGTTGCTATTCTTTTCTTAATTCACAGTTTAACCTCCCAATTGCCTCTTTTCGCCACCTTGAGGTGGGGGACATTTGAAGTTTTTCTCTCAGGCTCTAAAGAGTTCATTACAAATTGTTGTCCTGATGACCCCAGTGAGCCTGCTAACTCATTTCTAATTGTCCAGCAAGGTGTGAGCTGCAGCTGTTGACCTCTGGTCTTCAGGCGATCAGTGCAGCTCTCCACAGAAGGCTCATAATTTGGAAACTTTAACTTTCTTAATTTGATGCATTTCATCGTGTAAATATCAATGCACGCATGTGTAGACATAACTAATATCTTACTTCAGAGAGGATGCCTGCACTGATCATTATATTACTCTGGCAAGGCCATTGTGGACCATTACAGAATCTCCTGATGTTTACCCGCATAAGGCACAGCAACAGTTAATGGTCTAGGTCTCTGAGGAATGCATGCACCGTCACGCTTTCCCTCTTTGCATCAGACACCTGGCCCTCTCTCTGTGCCACCGTGCCATTTACATCTCAAAGGGGGATGACCAAGAAGGCGCTCTCTGTGCTCCCTTCCTTACTCCAGAAATGATCTGATTTATCTCTTCATCAACGGAAATATATGCCTTTAGAGGGCCATCCCGCTCCTCTCATCCCCAGCTAATACAGATGGGAGAGAGAGAGAAGCAAAAAGAGAGACTTGTGATCCTCCGTGTGATCCCAGACCTAACGGACCCCTGTCACAGTGCTTGATTCATGTGATGCGGGTGACTTTCTCTCTGCTCCCAGAATCAATGCGTTAAAGCACTGGGAGGTGGTGGCGAGCCGTAACGCAAAGCAAAGGCGCCTGTGTTCCTAAGGTATCCGATTCCCACGTTTGATGGAGCATGACAGGTTGGCTCAGGTCAAATTAAAAGGCCGCAGTAACAAATATGAGGGCAGACGCTGAGATCGTCTGTGCAGGTGAACTTTCCGTGGCAGCGGGAATAAAAGGTTATTTATTACACCAAGGAAAAGCATTAGTCTTTGTGCAAAAGGCATTTAGAAAAAAAAAAGGGGGGGGGGGGTCCCTGAGCTAGTAGGTGGATAATTGAATCATCCTTGTGTTGGTTTTTCTGTGTGGACCGCTTGTGTTCATAAGCCAGAGGAAAAGCCCTCACTTTTATCTTCCTCTTGCAGCATTATGGCATCACTGGCCTTTTTTCCTGTAGCGATCAGTATGAATTATGCAGTCTGTTCAGCCTGGTGCTGCACGTTTCTTCTGGATGGATTGTTGACAGCCTCCTTTCCAGACATAGCTTTGCAAATATTTTCCATCTTTTGGCTCCTGCGAGATATTTTGGACCATCCTAAACAGAGACTGCTGTTAAATAATCCGATGAATGAGTGTTAATGTTTTGAGTCTGGAGCACTGCCTGGAGGTTCAACCTTCCTGTCAGATAGAAATGCGAGTCTGCCAGAAAAATTCAAATGGGGTTTTGGCACTTGTAGTGTTTCCATTGTATAATTGTACTTAGGGTCTACATGGCTACAGATATGGATAATACTTAGAGGGTAATATTACCACAGAATAACACCCCAAAATTCACATGGGTACATTTAGCAAGTACTTTAAATGTCATCACAGTTCTCTTTGCAGCTACTCCCAGTGGACGTGCTGCACTGCTTTAGGGACTGTATGATTAGCGGTGGTGGTGGTGGTGGTGGGGGGGGTGAGTTTAAAAAAAACCCCAAAAAACATTTGAGGTTATTTGATTAAGACAGTGCACGTGACTTTGAAAGAATACTTTATGCAACAAAGAGCCCAAATGATAGATTAGAGGGATAATTACCATAATTATGGCAAAAAAAAACAATTTCCTATTCATTTTACAGCGTGTTCACTAAAAAGGAGATTTAACTGGATTTAGCAGCAACCCTACTTATGCCACATTCAAACATACGGGTGAATGGCTAAAAGGTAAGTGAGGCATAGTAATTGCATCTGCTAATCACCTGCCTGCTACGCCCACAGGACATTTTAGGCCTAAATGATGGGTGTGTGGGGGTTACGTGGGGGGTAAGTGCAGCACACCTGTGTGGCTGTCATACTCCTTGAGGAGTTTCAGGCGTTTCAGTTAATCTCCATCAGTTGTTCCCCACGCCTGCACCCATCTTCCTGACCTCTTAACCCTCTACATCCCCTTGATCAGTAGTGCCAAAGGCATTCACAATTATGACTGTGAAGTCTTGTCAAGTAAATGAAGCATAACCAGCGGCCGCATTTTTCCCGACGCTCCTTGAGTCTTTTGACTTCTTCACTGCTGGTGGTAATTAAACCTGTTGCAATCTTTTTTTCTTTTCTTTTTTTCATATCCTTTTTTTCCTGATTGAGCTATTTTTTAGTTATATCTGACATAAATTCTCTGCGTAATGAGGACGATGACACAAACTGAAGTTGTGCCCCTGTTCACAGCTGGCTCCTCTTTATCCCTCTTACCCCTCTCCACTGGTTCCCGGCCTCTGCTTTTTGGGTGGCATTGACAATCAGTAATTAACCCAGCCAGGTAGAGAATCGCCTCTTAAATACCTCTCTCTGGGTGTTTGTTTACTTGTGTGTGTGCCTGCAGAGGCTCCTGGTCAGTGGGTGATGAGTTAGAGACACAGATGGTGGGCATCAGCAAGCTGGCTGGAGGCAGATTAGCAGCCTACTAATGTCTGAGCAGCCCAGTCCGCTCCCACTCCCACTGAGCCCCAGAGGAGCGCCTGTCTGTAACACTACTCGCTTTGGAAAGCCTCATGTGTTGATGGAGGCCAACCATGGGCTTATCTCGTCTCATTCCACCACCACTGAGCCTAGCAGACCCAGGGCTCCGAGCGAGAGAGGGCGGGGGTGTCTGTGGGGATGTCTGCATGCACAGCCTTGTTTTGAAAAAGTAGTGGTGTTGTCTTCACGGGCAAAGGTTTTTCAATTAGAAGTAATTTAACACCGGTAAGCAGAGCTGCATGCTTACATGCACTTTTATAACATAGCATCTATATGTTGAAACCAACTTTTTAAATTAACTACTTCTCTTTTTGTCTTTTATGACTGTGAGACAAAGTTCTGGTCTGCATCCCTGTATGTAATAATGTGTGGGATGGCCGCATGTGCCACCTCCATTAGGGTATGTTGGTAATCCCCTCCACCAGTGCGTAAAAAGGGTCTACAGTACAGATTTTGTCATTATGCTATAGCTGCGCTGGACAGGAAGCACAGTTCAAACAGTCCAGGTCAAAGGTCAGCCAGATGCAGAGTTGAGGGTGCAGGAGTGGGGAGATTGGGCAGGCTGTAGGTTAGTGTTCATGGGAGTGTTTATTTTATAAACAGTGGGAGCAGATTAGTATTGGAGCCAGGCTCCCTCAACCATATGTGGAGGATGTCCTCTGTGTTAGGAGGCTCTTAACAAACCATTGTGTTCATACTTGCGATTACACACTCACTGGCATCATTTCTGGTCACCACTAATGATGAGATGTCGGTGTTACCAGCACACGTCTGATTCCAGGGATGTGTGGTCTGCACTGCTTCCATTTTGGGCAGTATTGAACAATCGTGATAGCGGCACGTTGTTTTTGAGTAATTAGTGGTGTTGGCACACGCAGGCCTCCGTCGCCACTTAGCTGGGAGGTAAAAAACAGGAAATTGACAGATCTCCCCATCCTCAGCGCCAGTCTAATGAATCCTGCTTGAAGATCTTTGTGTGTGGCTCATCTCCTGAAGACTTGCAGCCCCTTCCTGCTATTGTTTGGGCTTTTTGTGAGCAGCAGTAGTAGTAAAGTCCCTTTGATGACCTAAACTGTCAGCTCTTGATTCCACTGATGGCTCTCCATCGACACTTTGGGATTTAAGTAAACACGCTCTCGTTTGATGTTTAAATGCTCTCTTCTGAAGCCCCTTACTGTATCATGAATACTAACATTGTAGGCCATTTTAACCCAGTAGGGAAATGAGCTCTTAACTTGAAACACTTGTGCTCGCACACGCCATTCTTTTCTATTTGTTTATTTAAATAGGTCTTATTGAGATCGAAATCTCTCCTACAAGAGGGATCCATGCTGAAGAAACCTACCCAGATTAAATATGGACAGACACTGGAAATTTACACAAGTTAATAAAAGCAAGTACAGAAGATCTTTTTACACTGAAATTCTGCTGGAGATTGTCTCATTTACACCAAACCATTATATGTACTGCTTACAGCAAGCCAGCTTAAAAAAAGGTTAGCGTGCTGTAAAATGTAAATAGAAACAAAATGTAATTTTTTGCTAATCGAGAAGATCAATTGCTGCAATTTTGATAGTGTAATTATTTCCAGTTATTGCTTGCTATACACCAAATATTAACTTTCAAGCTTGTTAGGATTGTACAATGTTTTTGCCTTCTATACTATAATGTCATGTATGTTTGCACTTTTCAAGAAGTTGCTTTCATGAAGTTGCTGCACCTATTTCCCATTTCCTAACAAAATATAAAGAAATTTGCAGACCTTTGCACATTACTCTGGGATTTTTGCTCTTTGACAGAACTGCGTGCACAATCAGGTTTGGCATTGCCTTGCTGAACAAAGCAAAACCTTCCCTGAAAAAGACATTGCCTGGATGAAAGCAAGTGTTGCTATAAATCCTGTATTCAGTACATATAGTGCTGAGCATCAACAGAGGCTTTATCATCCATGCCATATGCAGTAATGAAGCCCAGGACCATGATGGACACTGGCTTTTAAATGATGCACCGATAACAAACCGGACGGCAGTTCATCTGGAAACTGGCTTTGGTTAATGAATGTAAAGGAACTTGTAGTATCAGACCGACACTGCATGTTAGTAAGTGCTGTGGTTTTGCAGACTGTCCTTCATCCTGTATAAGGCAGTACAGATTCCCATACTTGAGTCAAGCTCCCCCCTCTTATGTAGACCAGATGAGGAGAAACCTGAGCATTGCAATGCAGGGAGCATAAACCTAAGCAGCAATTTTGATGTTTAGCAATGTAGACGGGGCCTCTCGACATGAACGGGCCCTGAGCAAGACAGGAGTGCAGTGCTTGTGCACTGCAGATATGCACATGGAGTGATACAAAGCAGGATTGTTTCCCATGGAAAGACTTGTAGTTAAGCTTTTCTGTTATTTACAGTGAGCTATGGGGATGAAGCAGCCGATCACGTATCAGCACAGCATGTGTTGTGGTTTCAGAGATGCATGGACAAAGCACCCTCATCATCAGACTGGAGTGTGATTATGAAGGATCAGAGCACAGCAGTAGGATCTGTTAACACTGCTGTTATAGACCGCTAGCTGCAGGTTTTTGATGATGGGTTGGATATCGTCACAAAATATTATTAGATTGCACTGCATTGTGACTCACAAGGATCGATTGTTGATAAAATCTATTCTGTCAACTGACTATGTAAATAAAAGCAACAAAGGAAAATTCAGCAGCAGGCAAAATTCCAAATCTTTAAATTCTTTATCCTAAGTATATAAACACATCTTATGAGTGCATACTCAAAGACACACAGGTTTCTTTGTGCACTACAAAATAGTGTAATGGTTCAGTGATGAATGGGACTAAAAACAGTAATTACAGGGATTAAAGGAGCAGAAATCCACCTGGACTTTATCTTCATTTTTATTGACTTCTGTCTGTTTAACTGTGTCACAGCTATAATATAACAAGCTTCATCAGAGCAACTTACTTACCAAAATTAATGATACTGAGAGTTTATTGAGTACTAATTGTGGATTTAAAGTATTTGATTCTTCTTCGCTGATATTGACTAGAAGCAAAGATTTCATTCATTTTAATGCCGTTCTTTGAGACAGGGCAACTTCAATGTAACTGGAGTAAGTGAAGCCACATAAGAGCACATCTGGAGTTTGAGCTTCAGCTAAGGTTTTATTCCTGCATCAATATGAACTCATTATGCCATATCATAAATCTTGCTGTGGTCTGTGATTGCATATGTGCTGTTGTCACCTAAACTCAACCCCAGACTTACATCTGCAACGAGCCTCAGATCATGATAGATGTAAGAACACAATTGCTGCAGATGAAGGGAAGCGCTGGTTCTAAATCACAGAGAAACACATGACCAGATGAGCGATCTAAAGATGCTTAATTAAGTTTGCCCCTTCCAGTTAACCGCAATTATAAGGAGCACTAATAAGTGAATATGGTGCATTGCTTTTATTACCTGGCGGGCTGAATGGAGGGTCAAATGTGATTCCAATTTCTCAACATACCAAGCATTTAATTTGTGCTATCTGATGCTTTTCACTAAATTGCAAGGTAATATGAGGAGACTGGCCTTGGAGGGCGGTAGATATATGAGGGAGTGGGGCCCTGAGTATGAGGAGTTATATGGGGATGGCGTGAAGGCCACGGCGACAGTGGAGATTAGAAAATAGAGCAGAGACGAGCAGGCACTGCCAGCGATAACAGCAGGAAAGATAATAAAGGAAAGGCGTTTCCTGTGCGTTCTCTCAGGAAAAGTTCTCCTTCATACGCTGCAGTCTCATAGGTGTATTGTAGACCACTCATAGGCTAAAGTCTTGGTGAACATATTAAACTGATTTTCTGGAGCATTATTAATAAAAACTAAAATAAAAATAAACTGATCTTTGCTGTCACACAGTTTATGAGACAACAGCTAGGGCCTCTTGGCTAAGGCATGCTAAAGAAAATCACTACAAACAAGCTATATGTGGATAGTGTCTCTTTGCAGTCATTTTGCATTTGTATAGAATATGTTAATTTTACACTTTTATCTCTTTATGGTTATTGTGAGTGTTTTTTCCATTTTGTTGTAATCCAGTTATGTCTCTTTCACAGTCCCCTTGCATCTCTTTCTGGTAATCTTTATAATCAGTGCTGTCATTCTGCGGCGTGTTTGTATCTGTGTTCATTTTGTTTCCAGTTGCTCAACAGTTTTTTCTCTGTGTGGCGTATTTGCATCCAGCGGTGTTCCTTTTCCAGACTGTAAAGGAAGACATGGACTCGCAAGTACGCACACATGCACACATACACCTCCAGTCAAGACAAACAACGGTTTTGTCTCCTAACAAATGACCTCACTAACTCAGATGGCGGCTGTCCCTCCTGTGACGCTATCACTGGATATTGTCCTAACACTTTGCTCCAAAGATGAACTCATGCGATACAGTTTCAGCCCCTCCAGATGTCACAGGTGCTCTCAATTTCAACACTAATTAGGTGCTTGATCACGTTGCTTCTAACTTCTGTGAACCCCCCAACACCAATAATGTTTATAATTTCAGCCCCAACTGGTGCGTGATGAAAAAAAGCTTTGTTTGCCTGTGCTGTGTTTCCAAGCTGTTCCAGTTCCAGTTGAAAGAACTGCCTGCATGCCCCAGCTGACTTTTAATCACACTCACCCAGCCGCTGGCTCAGTCATAGACAAGTAGGCCTGTAATTAGATGACAATGGGCCCCCTCTCTCTGGGGTATGGCTGACGGGTGGCCACAGAATTATTGATCAAAGACGTGGGCACAGGAAGAGCAGGGAGAGCAACAGGCCTGGTATAGATGTTTGATGTGTGAACAACAGGTGACATACATCTTGCGTGCAACTAACTGTGGCCTGCTGTGAATAATAATATGCTCAAGTGTCCGTTATTATCCAGATTTAATGGAACTGATGGTACAGATGTCCATTATCTTATGATGTAAAGCACTTTGAATTGCCTTTCCGCTGAAATGTGCTATAGAAATAAATTTTTACTTACTTACTTACTTACAGAGAGAATACTAGAAGGCTTACCATTTAATAAGCCCCTTATATTATTGTCTAATTTCAGGAAAAGGTAGCTAAAAGCAGGCTTTTAAATGAGGTGTTTCTGTGTAGAACAAACTCGTCCATCCTACTACAACCTTATACACTTGGAATGCTGAGAAATCCAAAGCCTGATAGTTGCTCAGCTGTGGGCTTGTGAACAGTCAATAGACAAGAGCATCCATTGCTGTTTAATCTATTTTCAGAAACTTACAAGCTGTGCTCACATGCAAATATGAGAGAGTTGAAAGAATAAAGTATTTATATTTAGCAGTGTGTTATCTGACACTCGGGGGGATTTATAGAATTGGCCACAGTTAAGTCTCCTGTAAATCCCACACAGAGTTACACAAACATGAACTCTGAACTGTTGAGATGCCTCTTGTAACCTCTATTCATACATGGTTAGGAATGTGCAAAATACAGTAGCTCATTTTGCATGAATAACCCAGTGTTGGTATGATGGATCCATGGTGGCTGCTGCACATGTGTGTTAGTACTTTGTAAGAAGCACTGGGTCCAGATGGTGAGATGGAAGTGCTCCAGCTGGGCTTGTACCACTCTCCTCTCCTCTCGTCCTGCTATCTGGCCTGCATGTTTTACGTATCACTCTCATATCATGGGAGAAGCTGCTATGGTCAGATGAGGAGGCCCCCCTCACCTCTGAGCGGAGGTGAAAGTGTCACAAAGTGCAGATAGTGAGGGGGGAGGAAAAGAAATATGCACTCCCGCTCATTATTTTAGCCCTGCTCCGTGATCCCAAATCCCAGCATTTATGAACCTAAGAGAATCCAGATGATCGAAGTGTGAAACCTTATATCGTCGATTATCATCTCCTGCAGTCGCCTGAATTCTGCTGCATTTCCTCAGAAGTATTTCAGCAAGCTGTCTCTAAAATGTCCACATGCACTCATAAACTGTATATAAAAGATGGACATGACCACACTTGGATGAAAACTTTGACATTTGCGTCCATATTTCATAGTAAAATTATATGTGATGGCAATTTTGTGTAGAAATGGGCTTAGAATAAAATTGACTTACTGGAAATAAAATGAAAATGTGACTCTTTATTATTTATTACTCTCAATTACAGCTGGCATGAGCGTAGAAATAAGTAAAAGAGACAAAAAAAAATATTCACCTGGCTGTAAACATGTTTATTTCTGCTTTAAAGCACACATTTTAGCATGGAGTCTGCATTAGTTGACTTGATTTCAGAGCTAGCATTGAGTGGCCGTTTGATGAACTGCAGCAGCGCTGTCATTACTGAAAGTGTAATTATGAATGACTGCATAGGATCCAGGGGCCCCTGAGGAAGTCATATTAGCAGGGAATCTGCTTCGTTTGATGACAGAAGCAGCTTGACCAGCCTGCATAGTGTTCACACTGCTGAACGCTGTTCTTTACTCAAAGCTTCTTTTTACAGTTATGCCTTATACCAGCCTCCTGCATACAGGATTTCCCCACCGTAAAAGCAAAAATGCAAGCACTCACAACTGAGAACAAGGTAGTGGCATGTCTCAAGGACCAGGAAAAGATAATATGGCTCTTATGGTTCATGCCATGACTAATCTTCTGTTTTTTAAGAGAGGAGCTAGTAATCTTCATCAAAGAGAGACAGTTATTCCTGAAAGGCTCGCAAACTGTTGATGTGGTCCTCCTTTGACTCCACACACTGTGAGACATTGAAAACCATACGCCATACATCGATATCAACTGTACACACATGTGCATATATATACACACACACACACACACACATGTATTTGAAGATGCAGAGCTTCTCATGTTGACTCAATTATCGCACAGTATTTTCCTTGCTTCCGAAATCACTTGCCATTGGCTTGTTTTCTGGGGCCTCCCGTGCCTATGGATAAGAGCCAGCTTGTCTGCTGTGTGTGTTGGGACCATTACTCAGATTTTATGTGTCCTATCATGCATGCACATTTGAACGCCTTAGACATCCTTCCCCAGCTTCCTCTTATCCTTGAGATAATTTTGCATCACGTAAACACGGCAATAGTCTGGCGACCTGTCGAGGGTGTACCCTGCCTTTCTCGCATTGTCAGCTGGGAGAGGCAGCAGTCCCCTCATGACCCTGAATTGGATAAGTGGAAGAAGATGGATGGATAGTTTTGTATTTAGAGTTATAACAGGTTTCCCTTTCTTATTTCTCTTATTCAGTGTTCATGTCCAGAGGATATTATCTGTGATCAGTCAAAAAGCTGCTAAAGCTCACCCCTGATAACCACATTCTGCAGATCCAGAATTTATCTATATTGGCTCAGTCTTTGTTTTTTTTAATCTTTGTTTCAGATTTGAGTGTGGTTCATTTTTAATTTATTTAATTTATACCTCCATTCATAAATTAAAGGAGAGCAACACTCAATAAAGAGTTGAAATTACTGCTATCATCTTGAATCTTCTGACTAGTCTGACTAGTCTTCTGACTCCCACTATCTTTGTCAAGCAAAATAGCGTCAAAGGTCATTATTGATTAAGCTGCTCATTCGTGACTCCATTTAAAGATTTGTTATGTTATCTATTATAAGCTGATATCTGCAATCGTTTCAACAGTTTTAAAAAAATTGGTCTATATGTAAAAGGCAACAAATCCTGTCATTGTTGTGCTCAAAACAAAGAAAATATGACTGAAGCAATAAATTGATTATTGCATTTATGTCAATATAATAATTCTGTCAGCTCCAGTTACGACAGTCACAATGAGCTGCACGGGTTTCTGGCCTCCTTCTGACCACTGAGTGATGATACTTCAGTCTCACCTTCACCCTGCTGTTTCTCTCCTCCTCTCCACTGCTGTTTTTCCCTTATGAAAACAGGAAGAGGGTGTGTTTAAAGAACCAGAGCCTGAGGAGTTAAGTCATTCGCCACTGACCGACCATAGTTTTTATGTTGTGTGTGTATGCATGCCAGGAAAATTGGTTACAGGGGTCCCCTGAACGGTTTGCCCGTGTTTCTTCAACTCTTCAGAAATCTGCAGTATTTGCTTTGGGCACTGTGCCCCACAGGCAACATCCTCAGTTTTCTGTAAATGGCATGCTCTCTGAAGCATGTTGCTGCAAGTTGCTCTTGCACACATGACTGAATTAATGACTCACATGCAAATATGCTTACATAGACATTTTTCTCCAGTTATTCAGTAGATCATTCACCATACTATATTCTCTGTATAAGTCCAGCGGCACAACTCTTACTCCGGGCAAGCGTGAGGCTTCTGCACAGTTGGAATGTGCAGTATCGCAGGAGGGGTGCCAGCCTGGCAAAATCTAGTCTGGTGGGGATTAGAAGTGAGCTGTGCCTCATCTCTTTCCCTCTCAGCAGTAGCTGTCACGTCAGCATAAGACTCCTTCCACTGAGCTTCACTCCGATTGGGTGTAGGGCAGGGGCCAGCGTCAGGTCACACCACTGGCTTTCTGCAGCTTTTACCAAGCCCATGCTCCTCTCACACCATGTATGACAGCAAGAGTATATATTATCTGACAGCCCACGCCTGAGCAACAAAAGAAAAGAAGAGCCATAAGACTTAGGGTGCTCTCTTCATTGCTATTGGACTGTAACCGTTAGGCCCTCTAACTAGAATCTGGATAGTTTTTGAGCTATTTAACTGCAGTTAATGCAAAGTTGCCAAAGTTTCATGCAGCATGTAATTTTCTGATTAAATGACATAGTGTAGCTGGTCATATTTAGTCTGATAAGATGTTCCCCTGTGAGAAGTTAGTGGGCCTCCCTCCTCTGCTCCCTCATGGTGCTTGTTAGCTGAGGAATTTGCTGTGTCTGTCCATGGACTACAGTGGTCAGACAGATACAGAAATGGAATGAGAACCATGTGGAAAATCTCCTTAGTTATGCAAGGGGAGGCGAAATGTATGAACAAACAGAGTTAATGCGCATCATGAGGATACAGCTGAGATTTGATTTACAGTATTTTGTGGCAGTGGCAGATTTTTTTAAATGAGCTGAGCTCTGTCCAGGCAGCATGTCTGGTGAGTTTAAAAGTTGAAATGCAGATACTTTTTTTTTTTTACATTTGTGTGGAAATGAATGCTGTATAGAAGAATGAAGTAAGAATATATGGGCTGATATGCAGAAGCAGCTGGCTGTAACTTCAGAGGCTCTCAGTAACGACAGGCAGCAGCTGGATGACAGAAAGGAAGTCTCAGCGTCTGCCTTTGAGACCTGCTCCTGACTCAGAGAGCAGTCTGATCGGTGTAGTGTCTCCTGAACAATAGCCACAGCGGTGGCCAAGCTATTAACAGAATGGTGCCCGGCTGGGCCAAGCGCTGGCTGCCTCTCCTCTACTATATCCACACTTACAATATAATGCTTCCTGTGAAATTTGTTATGAAGACTATAAATCTTTCCAAGTGTGTCTCTCATTTCCCCTTTTAGCTGAGCAGCTGGGATGATCTGAGTTCCTCTGTCCCCTTTTCCTATGCCAACACAGCAAGATATGTTTTGGGAGCCTTTATCAGCTGCTTAACAACTCCAAACCCAAGATGCCAAGTTCCTGCAATGTGTGGTTCACTGTTTTGGCTCATAATTTGCTTGTGTTTACTCTTATTAGGAGTCTGTGAGAGACTAAACTCAAGGCTTAAGTCTGATAATATGCAGTCTTGCTCAGTGGACCATACAACCCAGTTTAGCCATAATAGCCCAGGATAGCTCCATGGCATGGTTAATCAGCCAGGTAACTATTTAGCCCACACTGAATTGTCCTAGCAGCTGTTGCATGGGCTGCCAATACATTTTATACAGATCTTCACTGCCTCTAGATGATGAATCTGCCTTGAGTTTGATTATTGTCTCAATTCTTCAATTTTCCTCACCTTTTTGTTTTTCATTGAAATATTCAAACAACTATCAGATGGATTGCTATTAAATTGCAGTATATTACTTTAAATCTAAATGCTTTTAAATTTAAAATTCTTCTTCTCACATACAAGATCTTGAATATTCAGGCCCCATCTTATCTTAAAGATCACATACTAGCATTTCACCCCCAATAAAGCACTGCGGGCTTACTTGTGGTTCCCAGGGTATTTAAAAGTAGAATGGGAGGCAGAGCCTTTAGCTATCAGGCCCTTCATCTGTGGAACCAGCTACCAGTTTGGATTTGGGACACAAACACCCTCTCTATTTTTAAGATTAGGCTTAAAACTTTCCTTCTTGACAAGGCTTATAGTTAGAGCTGGATCAGTTGACCCTGAACCTTCCCTTAGTTATGCTGCAATAGAACTAGGCTGCACTCAGTGCATCATGAGCTATGATGCACTGATTGTTTGTCTGGTTATACATCACTCTCCATTTAATCATTAGCTATTATTAATCTCTGGCTCTCTTCCACAGCATGTCTTCTCTCAGCCCCAACCGGTCTGAGCCTGGTTCTGCCTGAGGGTTCTTCCTACTAAACAGGAGTTTTTCCTTCTTATTGTCGCCAGGTGCTCGCTCATGGGGGTCATTTTGACTCTTGGGTTTTCTCTGTAAATATTGTAGGATCTTTATCTTAGAATATAAAGTGTCTTGAAGCGACTGTTTGTTGTGATTTGGCGCTATATAAATAAAATTTAATTGTATTTAATTTAATTCTCACTGTCGTCAAGTGCTTGCACACAGGGGATCATCTGATTGATGACCCCCTGTGTGCAAGCACATTGAGGTGACTGCTGTTGTGATTTGGTGCTATTTAACTCAAATTGAATTGAATTGGCTGTTATTTCACTATAAGAGCTGGCCAAAGGTTCACATATCCTGTGAATATCTTATTATCTACTAGCTGGATTGGCCTAGAAGCGAAAACCACCATCAGGCTGATGTTATTGTCCTTTAGTAAAATACCTCAACAACTGCTTACAGAATGAATTTCCAATAAATTCGATATGAGTGACACATCTATATAGCATATATAGCATATTTATATTGCTACAAGGCATTCACACAGATTCAAACAATGCTTTTCATTCTGTACACACATCATTTTCTCTGTCACACACACGGACACTGGTGACACACCTTAATTTGGAACTTTCCTCTAGGTTAAGGTTAACAAATGTTAGCATAATAACACACTAAAAGAAGACGCCAAACATGATAGCTGCTAAATGTCAGCAGGTAACTGCATGTAACACGTGAATGCAAATTCTTGGCTTGCTTTCTTATGCTGAAATTGAAAATCTTCCTGTAATTGGTCCACCAAAGTTCTGATTTTTTGAGGTTGCTTCTACCTTTTTATTGCTTTCATTTAGGCAGTCTTTTAAAGGTGAGGGGTCAAACCTGAGTAATGAAATCTATAGCCTGTAGTGATTGCAGTGTAGACCTGTTCACCCGGGCGTTGTCTAAGTCTCTGCCTCAGGTTCAGTAGAGTGACAGGTTGATGTTAGTATGGTCAGTAGTGCTCCATCACTTACTGCCCTCTGAGGAATGTTACCTTCATACAAATGAGTGCCTGGAAGGGGCCCTGAAAAGCCACAGTGTCCAAAGTCAAAGTGTGGCATAAATTTTACTAAATTCCTTCTGATGTGGTAGTTTATGTAGCTGTACAACAAAGGCGTTTGTATTGTAACAGTGTGTTGTGATGTGTCTTTGTGCTGAGAAACCTGCATGTCTGTCTGTATTAATAAGTATCAATATCTGCTGATTTATAAAGAGTTTAAAGACCAAACATAAAAGAAAAGTACAGGTCTTTCTTGTGCCAGCAAACACAATTTATCCCCTCAGAGGTTTATTTTTAATTTTTTTCTGAGGAGGTTCCTGAGGATGGCCTGCCCACCTGAGACATCCTTTGTGTCCACTTAAATAAAATAAAAACAACTTGCTTTTGCCTTGATGCACTGAATTTTTTTTTAATAGCGCCTAAGAGTGCCATCATGAGGGGAAACTCTCAGGCGCATGGGAGGTCATGCTGTTTTTGACATCTATCCATAAACAATGTCCAACACAATAGACCTTAGGCATAACACAGCTTCTCAGACGCCAACAGCGCTGTCTCCCAGTTGGCCAGTTGACCACAGATGAGTTCAGTCTCCAGACCCTGTGTGGTTTCCTCTGCTTGGCCAAGGAGGATACTTCACTACCTCCTGTTTACGCTATACACTGGAGGCCTAAGAAAGTGATGATGACTTGTGGAAAGAAACAGCTTGACACAGCAGGGGTATGGGTGGCAGCCTATTTCTAAACTTTAGTCATCCTGCCATTGTGGGTGCTTTCCATGAGAGTGGCATAAAGTTCCACAGGGGGTGAAAAACCAGTGCACAGCAGCACAGTGCAAGGAGCACCTTTAGGCCAGAGCTGATGCAGGATATGGACGTCTGCAAAAGAAAAACTAAAGCTTCTCTGACTTCTTCAAATCTTGCAGCAGCCGCTCTAAACTATCAAATGTTCCCGGTGAGACGTAACGTGTGATGTTCAGAAAATGCAACCATGTATGTGTGAATTTCAGTGCATATTGCAGATTTTATTTGGTCCAAGAAGACCTGTCAGAATGATGAAGAATCACTTGGATATACATCAAATAAATAGAAAAAAGAAATCTTGGCTCACATTCGCATATTGTGCATTGTGTTTATTTACACTGAATCATCCTACTTAAAATAAGTAGTGGTTAATCATGCACATTGTCTTGGTAGAGAGGCAGGGTGTGGATCAGTTGTGGCCTTGTTTCTGGTCCTGACTGTGGCACAGATTTGACCGGTGCCCTCATTTTCTGCTCTGAGGAGGTCTAGCTGATGGATGTGTTCTAATCAGCAGCAGACAGACCTGCCACAGGAAACATCTCCCCATCACGTTTACGGAAACAAGCACTCCTCCAGAGACCCGCTGATAGTCGCAGAGGGAGAGGGGGAAGGAGGTGAAAAACAATTGGATTCTCCCTTATATTCTGCAAAGAAAATCAGCAGACTGTCTACTTTTCACTAACCAGAATATGATTTACAGGCCTGCTGCCAAATGACCTCTTTGAACAATACAGTAGCCTCGAGCTTGATTCCCTTTAGAAACAATTGCCAAAGACTTATTTTGGGAATGCACAACTTGTTGATTTCCCATTGCATTATGTGTAAAATTCCTACCCTTCTAAAAGCAAGAGCTTAACAATTTTGGACTTTTTCGCTTGGTTATCAAGACTTAGACTGGAACACTAATTGCATGTTATTGTTTGGCAGGTTCTTATGAATTATGGAGGAAGTCAGGCCAAGATAATGATCAGTAAGATAATCAGTATCTTATCTTAATTACGAAAAATTTCCTGCTGAAAAGTTTGGTAGCGTTACAAAATTATTGCCTGAGATAACATGAATTGCCTGTTGTTGCCCTAAGACCCTCTTCTTTGTGCGTCGTTTGGAAGCGTCTGTCCTCTGAGAATCTGCCATGCCCTTTGAGCCATGGCCAAAGGGATTTTTTTTTCTCTGACAGATGATGCTTCTCTCTTGCAAGTCAAACCCTCTCGAAAATCCCCCCCTGCATGTCAGGATGAGCATGGCGATGAGTCGCCATTCGCTCTGCGTATGAAAAGAGTGATGTGTCTGCCATGTTGGAATGCTAAGAGCTATTTGCTTTTTGGGCACGTGAAAGCTTGTCTCTCTGCATTTTAGTTTCAGAGATTATCCCTGAAAAGAGCCCCGGTGCCCTCCTTTCTCCTCTCTCTTCTCAAACTCTCTGACCTTGATCTTGCTGTCAAGCAGCTTCCTGCCCTCTCCATGGACCCATGTAGTCACACTTGCACAGATGTCAGGGAGCGTAATTTCCTGCCCTTTAATTACTGTGGCTTCAGTGTGATCACAAAGCATTTAACTTTGTTAGTTCATCGTGACTGAATGTTATAATTATGTCATTTGTTGTTATTTATCAGATATATCTGTTTTAAATCCTGTTTTTTTAAGCCTGAGGTCTTCACAGAAGTAACCTTCTTTTTATACTACATGAATGGAAGGCAAGAGAGCAGGTTCAGACTTGCCCTCTCAACCCCAGTCCTAAAGGCCCTCGGGGTTACACCCTCATTTACCTGCTGTTAAAAAAACATCCATTTTCCATGATATTCATGAAAACACATATGTTCCTCTCTGCTCTGCTTAATTTGCAAGTAAATACCTTAAACATTTGCTGACACTGAAATGCAAAGTACTGACTCTGATCTTTCAGGACAGACCTGTAGAACAAGGGTCAGGCGCAAGAGCACCCCTGGTTGCACCACCCTAAACAAAGACCAACAAAGGCAGGAAGGGCTGAGCCGGTGAACCCTACGCCCAGGCCAAATCATCCTCATCCATCGTATGCATCGAGTGTCAGTCCAGTATGATGGGTACTGTCGGCTGTTCTTCCTGTTTTAGCATTCCCTCTCAAATGATTGCCCCCTTTGTGTAATACACTGTAAACACTCTCAAATCATGGCCCTAATGTTGATATTTAGACATCAAAGGTTGAAAGTGTAAATACAGCATTGTCGTCACACGCTTACTAGATGAAGGACGGCAGTGGCACAAATTTTCTTCTCCTTCACAGCAACAGAAGTTTGCACAGAGTCTGTGGCACGTTAGCAGCAGTTGATAGTCGTTTCTCACTCCTAAAAAAGTTGTAGAGTTTGCTACTGTTGTTCTCCTCACTGCGCACAAACTGAAGTCAGCAGATTATAGCACACATGTGCAGGAAAAACAGGCAATTTTTTTTCTGCCAGTCATGTAGAAAATTTAAGAACTTACAAGTAACAACAAAATTGTTTGCTTAGTAAATGTAAGTCATGACTGAATTTAGTGCATTACTGGTTGGTTGTACCACATTTGGACACTACAACCATCTGGCAACAGACGCTTTCTGCAGGTACTGTAGACGGACTGCACGTAGCTCTGCCAACGGAGTAGCATGCTGAGCTTGTTACAGTGTGTATGAACTTGCCCCCAGCTCTGACAGTGAAAAGCATTAAATCCGCAAGGTCCTTTCTGTGTGGCGTTTGCATGTTCTCCTTGTGTTTGTTTGGGTTTTCTCTATATACTCCGGTTTCCTTCCACAGTCTAAAGGCATGCATTGGCCAAAGGTGTGAATGATTGTCTGTCTCTCTCTGTGTTAGCCCTGCAACAGACTGGCAACCTCTCCAGCACATACCCTGCCTCTCGCCCAATAACAGCTTGGATGGGCTCCAGCCCCCTGCAATCCTGAAAAGGATAAATGGAAGAAAATGGATGGATGGCATTAAATTATCAGTTTAGTGGCTCTACAGTGTGAAAGATCCCTTGGGGGTCGGCCATGGAAGGAAGGCCATCCATTGTTCAGATTTACCAAATCAAATATGCGGCGCTACCTGCTGTTGCGACCCTTTGTGAATAAGGGAGCAGTCAAAAGCAGCTTTTATTAAGTTGTCAGTCATTTGACATCCATCTTCTTCTGCTTATCCTTTTAAGGGTCACAGGGGGGCTGGAGCCTAGCCCAGCAGTCACAGACTGTGTCATGGACTGTGGGAGGAAACCAGAGTACCTGAAGAGAACCCACGCGAACAAGGGGAGAACATGCAAACTCCACTGTGATGAAGTCAAACTAACCACCTTGCTGCCCAGTCTGTTAACATATTTATCAAAATATTTAACTTTTTCTTGCATTATTACTACTGGTATATAACACTCACAGAAAGCTCACATTTATCAACCTGTTTTATGTGGCATTGCAAGTGCTCTTGATGACCCCCTGCTGGTGTGTGTGCCCCAAGCAGCTACTTAGTCCGCTCAGGCCTCAGGCCAGCTCTGTTTCTCGTCATTATTAACGCACAAAGTCTTAATAAACCCCTCAGCTGTGTTTTTCAAAGCCCTCAATCCTCGAGTGAGATGAAGTGCAGCAACATGTGCTGAGTGCAGAGTATGTGGATCAGCCCATTTTGGAAGCTGAAATAGTGCAGGGCTTTGTCCAAATATTTTCTTTGAGTCCCAGCTTCTTCTTGGAACCAGTTGGCCTTCACGCATACACACAGGGTTCAGAAGAGTGACACATGGCTTTGGCATTGACTTTAGACCTGTTTTGGGACCATTAAAGGGCAATTTGTCAGCATTCACCACTGGGCAAACAGTGAGATGTGTTTCACAGAGCCTCACATCTGGACCTTTTGTGTTTGAACAGTGTCCCACTTCCTCTTTTAGAAAGCTGAAGTGCATCTATAATGGTTAGGCCACGTTCCACAGCCAGTTGGTCTCATTTTATTATTTCATTAATGCACCCTGGCCTGTGACACCTATTCAAACACAGCTTGTTCCTGGTGGCCTCCTCCTACCTTGGACACATGCAGTCACATTATATCATAATAATCATTAGTTGTAATGAGATAATATCATTATCCGCTGTTTGTTTGGGAGAAAAGAATAGTGTTATTAGGTGGACCCCTTGTAGATGTCACCATAAATTGTAAAGTCAGCAGAGATGAAGAGACAGGCAAGACAAGGCCAAGGTCTGCTCTGGCAATCAGTCACTGCAAGGTCAGCCTGATTAAAGGAAATGGACTGAGTGGAAACTTTGAATGTGTGTTTGCAGTTGTGTTTTCAGTCCATCTGGGTGATCGCAAGAGTGGAACAGTTGCTGAAACAATTAAGGCAAGCCGAAGGATGTTTTTACTCCCACTCTGCCCCCTCCCCTCGCCTTGTGATTGCACATCAAAGTTGTCAACAGAGTTTCAAAGTTCTTTTATTGTTTGACTTCTTAAAGCAGTTGTCAGATTTTAAGAGGAACTGTGACTTGTGGCAGCAGGACAAGCTGAGGGTGCAGACAGTGTCAGAACAGGTTTGTCCTGACAATAACTCAGGGTCAAGTGGGGGGGGGGTCATGGACCAATGCACATACATGTTTCAAGCCAAAATAATCGTGGCTGTTTTAATATATTTTTGGGGGGCCTTTTGCCTTTATCAGATAGTGGACAGGAAAGCAAGGAGGGAGAGTTGGCGAAGGCATGCAGGAAAGGGCCTCAGGTCACACTTGCCTCGTGGCATATGGTTGCCTGCTCAGCCCGTGAGCTGAACTGGCACACACGACTGTCCTTTCTCATTTTATTTACACTGAAGCTGTTTAACTCTAAATTTATGTGAGGTGTTGATGTTGAATTCCCTTCAAGTTTTTCCAAGATTCTCTTCATTCTGATGCTCTTGCTTCTTTAAATCCATCACTTTTACACCTGGCCATCAAACGCCACCATTTATAGTGCAAAACAAGAAGATTCTGTAAAAGCTGCATAGTTTCACTTTTGACTCACCTGCACCACATGATGTGGGTAAAGGGATGGTGCACTGGCAGTTTGAATACACACACACAAA
>VUQK01010432.1:22634-33798 GCA_015106715.1 Bujurquina vittata | reverse complement strand
CTTTTGGATAGTTTGGATAGTGACTGAAATAACTTTGTGAATTTGTTGCTGGATTTTGTAACTTGATTCAGGCATCTGACTAGGATGCCTCCTGAGGAGGCCCCAGGGCAGAGCTGGAGAGATTATATCTTTAGGCTGGCCTTGAACACCTCTGTGTTCCTCAAGATGAACTGGAGGAGGTGGTAAGAGAGTGGTATGGGCTTTTCTGTTTAGGCTGCTGCCCCAGCACCCAGCCATGGAGAAGTGGAAGTAAATAATACATTTTTTTCTCCATGATTTTTCTGGTTAAAACATGAAAAAAGGAAAAATAACAGGTTTCCTGTGAAAACATGAAAAAAAAAATCCTGTTTCTTGTGAATTCACACATTATTTTACATTAGACATTACTTCACAGTCTCTTTTTGTGATTTTATTGATATTTCACATACTTTAAAATAACGGGAAAATTCTGTAAAATTTTGCAGAATAAATTCTGTTAAATTACAGTTTGTTTGTTTTTTACAGTGTGGTGAAGTCTCTATTTGAACTTGAATTGTATGCAGTAAAATTTGCTTAGTGGGATTATGTAAGACAACAGGACACAGTGTGAAGATTGTACTAATTTATAAAACGTCCTCACTGCTGGTGGTCAATTTCTCCTGCAAACAGGGCTTGTTTTGAGGAGCTGCAGCATGACTACATAATTTACTGGATTATTCTGGACTATACCTCTGACCTTATGTACCTGGCTGATATGTTCTTCAGGACACGAACAGGTAAAAGTATAACCTTACCCATTCTGCTGCTAATAATTACAGTTTGAACATTGATCCTTAACCCGATAACAGGGGGTGATTGCCGCTGAAGCACCTGCGACCTGCCCTTACCTGAACACCTGGTTAACATCAAGCATATCATTGCTGAGATGTCTGATGAAACGCACTTTGAGTTACCATAATTATGCAACTTTTTGTCCTATTGGAAAAAATTCAAACAGCCTCTGAAAACTGAGAAAATGCTCTTTACAGCCAACAAAAGGTTATTGTGGTAATTGTTCCCAGAAATCTGCAAACAGTAGGACATTTGAAGTTAGTTGTATCCCAGACAATACACGCATCATTACAGGGTTAAATAGTGATTATACAATAGAAGTGAACAATTCCATATTGTATTCAAATACATATTATCCCTGAAAACACTGTAACTCCTTCAATTGCAGGTTACCTGGAACAAGGCTTGTTAGTGAAAGACAAGAAGCTGCTTTTGGATCGATACATCAACAGCTTCCAGTTTAAGCTCGATGTTGTCTCTATGCTGCCCACTGATATCTTCTACTTCCTTCTTGGCATTGACTATCCAGAAATCCGCATTAACAAGCTTCTGAGGATTGGCCGCATGATGGAGTTCTTTACCAGAACAGAGACTAAAACAAACTACACCAACATCTTCCGCATTGTAAACCTTATCATGTATATCCTCATTATCATCCACTGGAATGCCTGCTTGTACTTCTCTTTTTCCAAATCGATCGGATTTGGTGCAGATGACTGGGTTTACCCTGCTCTGGATGATCCTGAAGAGCCTGACTTTGGGAAGCCCATGAGGAAGTACGCTTTTAGCCTGTACTGGTCCACACTGACTCTGACCACCATCGGAGAAACCCCACCACCAGCTTTGGACTCAGAATTTCTATTCCATGTTGCTGACTTTTTAGTTGGAGTCCTGATCTTTGCCACCATTGTGGGAAACATTGCCACCATGATTTCCAATATGAATGCAGCCCAAGCCCAGTTCCAGGCCCGCATTGACAACATCAAGCAGTACATGCAGGTAAATGAACATTCACTAAAATACTTGGTTCAAAGAGTTTACAAAGAGTTAGCGTACTGCAGTAATCAAGTCTTTGAATATGACTTTAATGCGCTTGCTTTCTGTTCATTTTCAGGTTCGAAAGGTTAGTAAAGATCTAGAGTTGCGAGTCATTAAATGGTTCGACTATCTATGGAATAATGGCAAGGCACAGGATGAAAGAGAGGTGCTAAGGTATCTTCCAGACAAGCTGAAAGCGGAAATAGGCATCCAAGTCCACATGGATACGCTAAAGAAAGTTCGGATTTTTGCAGATTGTGAGGCAGGCCTGTTGATTGAGCTGGTGCTCAAACTCCGACCACAGGTGTTCAGCCCTGGAGATTACATCTGTAAGAAAGGCGACATTGGCCGTGAGATGTATATTATCAAAGATGGACAACTGGCAGTTGTTGCTGATGATGGTGTGACACAGTTTGTTGTACTCGGAAGTGGAAGCTATTTTGGTGAGATTAGTATTCTTAATATTAAAGGCAGCAAAGCAGGTAACAGGCGGACAGCCAACATTCGCAGCATTGGATACTCAGAGCTCTTCTGCCTTTCCAAGGATGACCTGATGGAATCACTGACTGAATATCCAGACGCCAAAGGCATGCTTGAGGATAAGGGGCGGCAGATCCTGATGAAAGATGGTCTGATCGACTTAGACCCAGCTAATATCAAGCCTGAGCAAAAAGAGCTCGAGGAGAAGGTCAGCAAATTGTACAACACTATGGAGCTGATGCAGGCCAAGCTAAAGAAGATCTTAGGAAATTACAATAATGCAGACAAAGTTCTGAGACACCGTATTGCAGATCTTGAGCGCTTAACTGGAGAGGAGGTAGAAGAAGATGAGGAAGAAGGAGAAGTTAAAAAAGATGAGAAAGAGGAGGATGGGGAGAAAAAGGAAGAAGAAAAAGTGGAAGAAGGGGAAAAAAGTGAGGTGACAAAGGGAGATGAAGAAAAGAAGGAAGAGGAAAAAACAGATGAAGCAGGAGATGAAGAAAGAAAGGTTGAAGACATCAAAGAAGAGGAGAAAGATGAGGAAGTTACAGAAGAAGAGAAAAAATGAATAATTTCTGTAATACACCAGGTTCTTTTTTATGTAGCTACAATAAAATGCTTATTCCAATGATGTGGACTTTGTTCTTTCATGAGTCAGCAGTAATATGAAACACAACATATGAAACACTACAGAGTGACTGAAACACTTACTTTTAAGTTGTCCTTAAAATATGTTGCCATTCTATATGTAATAAAGTTAAAATAATATAAAAAATGTTTTCCTATTAAACATTAAACAGTTTGGTTTGATCCTCAGCAGGCTGTCTTCACCATGTGCCTAAATACTTTCTGCCATGTTAGTGGGTGATATTGACATCTCCTTTAACAGTTCAGCAGATCTTTCTAACAGAGTGGCCGATTAGAGCATGTGTGTGCACGTGGGCCTGCACGACACAGTTACAACAACCATACACTGATAACAAGGGTGTTTATAGGAAGCAGAAGGGTTATGGTGAGGACATGAATCCTTTGTAGTTCAACCAAAGGGGGAGTTTTTCCTTCACCAGCATATGTGTCGAAGCTGTTAAAACAAACTGAAAAGTCTTAAAGAGAAAAATGTATTCATTATTTGACAAAAAAAAATCTGAAAAATGCAGTAGTCTTTTTTTCTTACCGAAATATCAGGTCAGCCTATCATTTTTTACTTTGGACAAACCCCCCAGGTTGGGTACACGAGTTTAGCCTTAACCAACTAGTCTTGGTGCTTAAAATTATAAACAATGCATGAAGTAAGTGAAAATAAAATCTAAAAGAAAGGATTCAAATTGAAGTAAAAAATCATAGGTAAATTTGTTTTTTTTTGCCTCCACATATAGTTGTTTTAATTATTTTCTTTATAATTCTTATGATTATTGTTCTTTTTATTTTGGAGCAAAGATAATTTGCTTGTCAGTCTTACACAGTGTAAATAATTTCCCTTAGCTAGAACATTCTTGTAGAGTCATTGAGCTTATTTTCCATTTCAGTGTGTTCACATATTACAACTGCAGTGAAGATTATGGCAAAAAGAGGAGCCTATGGTGTCACTAAATTGATATTCTTAGTACCCATTTTTTTCCCTCTAGTAAAATAGGAAAGCTGGATATCTAAAATGAAATTGTACATTGAGTCTTACAATGAAGGCAGTTTGTGGGATGTCATGTAGCTGTTTCCAGGAGTAGACATTTCTTTACAGCACTGATTTTGTTCAAAAAAGCCATAAAGAAACGTCTTGTTTCACATCAAAAGCAGCTAATTCTTTTTCACTCACTTTATTACCGCTGCACATCACCTGTGAAAGTAAATGAACCATTTTAGATCAAAGTAAGACATCAGAGAGAACAAAAATAAATGCCACACATTCCCGTCCCTAAATAAAGTGTGAAAGCAGCCAAGCGTATGACTATTGATCATCCTTTGTGCTGTTGTCTCAGTGCTGATGAATGTGTGGCACCAGCAAAGAGTCACATTTGCAAGCTCTCATGTGTAAATCACTGATAAAGCCAAACCAAGAAGAAAAGCAACAAATTTGTGATAACTCGCAAGAATTACTGAGTAAGACAGAGGACATTAATTTGCTAGCACTTCTATAATTAACAAGGTACATTCTGCGAGTAGAGCACTGTCTTGGTTCTGATTAATAAAGAGACGACAGCAGGTTCATTGCACTATACTTCAGATGATAGCAATTTAGTGTTTAATTAAAAGTGCATTTTCTTTCAGTAAGAGAGAATAAACAAAGGTGTGTTCAAAGGTTTTTGAAGGCATGTCTATCTTTGTTGTCATGCAGATTCACTTTTGGATTCTATAATGTGTCAAAGGCACTAAAAGCCAAACACAAGTCTGTTTTTAAGTGGCTGAGCTGCAAAACAGCATTGGCTGAGCTGGGTGGCAAGGTGAGGAGCTGGGGGATTTGGCTGGCTGGTGAGCAGACGGGTTTTCGAGCAATAAGCAGAGCAGATAATTAAACTTTGATTGACAGCCAAGCAGATATTTTTGACTAATGTAGAGTGAAGCTTAGCTACAAACCATAGTAAATAAAAACAAAACAAAAAAAAAATTACAGGACAGTTTATTGGCATCGTTCCTTAAGGACAAATCTTTTGTTCAAAGCCAAACTTAATGGTGGAGTGTCCAGAAGCTCTGAGCAGAGCTACAGGAGCTCAGTGCCAGGGGGTGGTGGGGGTAGGCCTGGACTGACCCAGGGTCAGCCTATGGAGCTGAAAAATGAAGGCAATGTAGAAGTGACAAAACTATATTTCCTTTAGGGGCCAGTTGAAGCTGATTCCCTACAGACTCCCATGTTAAAATGTCCAACCCAACTTTACAGCATTAAAAAGCATTTTTATAGCTGCTAAACAACAGTTTGGACTTCTATGGAGAGTTTTGCTCTCTCAACCATTCTGAATGGGGAGATTTTTTTTACAACTCATCGAACTGGATAACTGAGTAAGGCCAGCTTTGATTGACAGAGTCCTAACAGGCAGCTGGTGCTGCATCTACCTCATCCATTACTTCAAGTCTTTAATCTGGACCTCTTCTCTGTGTTTGTGCTGTTGGTGCTGTTTGGAGCATTTTAATGGATTATCTCACTAATAGTATGGCTGTCCAAGAAGTTTGTGATCCAGTTCGTGAGCAAAGTTCTAGTATTTTACTAGTCACCTACTCAGCACTAATTAGTCAATATAAGTGTGCCTGCGCCTGTACCCAACCCTTAAGGGAGCTTCCTGCACCAAACAAAACAAACAAACAAACAAACAAAACAAAAAAATGGAGGTGCTCAAAATGCTGAAAGCTTCTAAATGAAATCACAACATCATGCGGCTACACTGGTCTCAGCCACTGCTTTCTCTCTTTTTCTCCAGGAATATTAAAGGTGGTGACTCATAATGACAAATGACAAAATGGAGTTCATGGTGGTATTCTAGGTTTGTTCAGTCCACAGACGAGGTTAGCAATACCAAAGGAGATGCCAAAGGACAATAGGTGTAGTGTCCAAATCTTCACTTGACCACTGGTCTAAAAATGGAATCAAAATTCAAGGCTGATAGGGAGAGCAGAAGCCTTTCCAGATGGTGGAAGTGAATTGAGGTCCCCTGTCCAAGAAGATGTCACTGGGAAGACTTTGACCTGACGAGCCCATTCAATGTTTCCCTGGCAGATGGTAGTTTATGCAAGGGCATAAAAAGGCAGAAACAGTTTATGGGAATTTAATTTTTTTCTAAATATGAACATGTTGTTACTTCTCTCATCACCCCTGCGTCAGCTATGGGGTTGCCAAACCTACAAAACTGTAACAACAAGAATGGTGGGATTAATTATGTGGTGTGAGGGGGGAAAAACTTTGCAATTGAAATTGGCTCATTTGGTCAGGGTCTGCTGCTTGTTTCAGGAGCTACACAATACTAGACCCAAAACAAACACCTACAGTTTTGAGCTTTGACTGTGAAGAGCAAAGGCTTATACTCATCATAAAACTCCTCTGTGTTGCTTGCGTACATGATGGATGCACTGCATACTATTTCCTAGTAGCTATGAAATATCTCCTGTGGGAATTTGAACAATATCAGGAGAAAGGAGGGGTGTATTTTTGACTCTAGTGAGATCTGAACATGCATCACTGTATTGTTTCATTTTATTTTGACATTCAAGCCCTTTTCTCAGGGAAACAAACTTCATGTTCAGGCAACATATTATAAACCCGGCTATTGTCCAAGCCACAACATGCGAACATGCCACTGTGCATGGCAGTCGTTTGCATTATCTCATACTGGATTAAATCAAAGAATTAGGAAATAAAGTACAAATATTTCTTTACTGTACTGAAGTAAAATTTTCAGCTATCAGTACTTAATTTGACTATTTATTTTTCTGACGTTTTTACTTTTAATTGTATAAATAACTGTTCTTTCTACTCCTTACATTTTCAAAACAGATTTGTTACTTCAGGTTTGACACCTGAGGGATGTTTTTATTTTCCATCACGGTGCCTTCAAACAGACCGATCTCAGCCTAAACGAAGTAACTGTTGTATCCATTCCCAGGGCTTAAGACATGAAAGAGGCAAAACCATATAATGTGGAGTTAAAGTGGGCCAGAACGATCCGAAGCAATGTTTCTGGTCTGTAAGTTGTGGTTGCGTTACTTCAGCATTTAGCCAGTGCTACAGACGAGGAGTGAACATTAACCTTTATAAGTGGCAGGTGAGTTCAACTCACCTGCCAAAGTTGCCAAAAGTGCAACTTTTCTAAATGCTCAACAAAAATCAGTAAAGACACAAAAGGTCTGCAATTGGTCACACGGTGTGACTGTGACTTGAAGGTCCTGCTGCGTTTCCAGGGACAGAAAAGAGTGGGAGAGAAGTTCACTCAGAGATGGAGAAAGACTGAAAAAAGAGGGGAGGAGTGGAAGAAGAGAGGTTAGATTTACAGGTAAGGACTGCTCAGGGACATCTGATAACCTGGAAATTTAAAGCTTGCATTTTTTAATCAGATATTGGATCTGTATATGATTTGAAGTTATGGTTTTTCATATTATGAAATGTCCTCCAAAACAAACTGAAGCACATGAACTTTGTTTCATTCAAAGGTTATGTGAAAATTCTGCAGTTTCGTGCAGGATAAACAGGTTAGTTTGCTGCACTGTGGTGAGATTACAGTAAAGCTCTGTGTTGGCCTGGTGCACAGCATCTTTGGTGTTCATGGTCCGAATTACAGGTTATATCAGTGTAGCAGAGATGAGTTTGAATTTAAGCTGATTATGCTGAGATTCATTCACTGAACTCCAACTGTGTACTCTCAGTATAAAGACAGTGTAAACAGTAACTGTCAGCATAGGGGATGGGAATCGACAGGATAGCTTGTAACACATCTTCTTACATCTTGTTGAATTCAGTTGTGTAAATGCACAAAGAGCAGCAGCAGCTGATCACAATCTGTACACTAAGATAATCTACTGGAACTACAACCAATCTTAGGGTCCCCCACCTGCTGAATCCCAGTTTAATCCCTGACTGTGCTAATTTTTGTGTTTAGGTGATGAAGCAGAGTCACCCACTACAATGTAGGCAACAGCAAGTAGAGAATTTTTTAAAATTCATTTTCTTTTTCTTATAAAGTTTGTTAGCAATGTAAATGTAATAATATTGTTTTATTATTACATTTATATAGCATGAGGTTCAGTTAGCTTTGCACAAAAATAGCTGGTAGAAACATCCTCCAAAGAGCTGCTATTACTTTCCTTCTTTGGCTACGTTCACACTGCCGGCCTTAATGAACAATTACGATTTTTTTGTGAAATTCAATTTTTTTCTGCGTGGTCGTTCACATTTCCAAATATATGCAACTTGTATGTGATCTCTTGTGTGAACGGCAAACAACATAAAAGTGTCCCACATGCGCAGTAGAGGACGCAATAAGTTCACATGTAGTGAGCGTGCCATGTTTGCGGAAGTAAACTTGTTGAGTATCATTGACGCACAGGTTGGATGAATGCAACCTGGTTTAAAAGGCCTAGTTTTAACTTCTCTCTAAGGCCCTTTTCCAGACTGCCTGCACTTTATGTCATTTTTTTTTAAATTACATGCTGTAGAGACTGGGTGGCTGAATAGTCTGAGACATGATTTAAATTGTCTTCAGCTTAACTAGCTGTTAATATTTTTGCTGAAATCTTCATAACATGGATCAGTGGGCTTTTTCTATTTTAACATGAATAAAATGGTCTATATGAATTCCTTCTCAACACTCTGTCTAGTTATCTTATGCTCTCGATCCTTATTTAGTCACTCATTTAAAGGACCTAACAATGTCATTAACACAAATCTCACAGACTATACAACAGTACAACTGTATACAACAGTAATCTAGATCTAAAAAATGCAAATACTGTGTGTATGAGCACAGTACAAAGCCTGAATTACTAGAAGAGAAGAGAAGAGAAGAGAAGAGAAGAGAAGAGAAGAGAAGAGAAGAGAAGAGAAGAGAAGAGAAGAGAAGAGAAGAGAAGAGAAGAGAAGAGAAGAGGATCACATTTCTTTGTGTGAATTCTAACAGTAACGCAGAAAACAGGTTTTACTGTAGTGAATCACCTCCTTCATCACCATTATCCAAAGCAGGACAGCAGTAGGCCTTGGCAAGTACTGTAATTGCTTTGCAGCTGTATTTTAGTAAAGAGAGTTAATCCTTGCTCTAGTAGATGTATATCTATACCAACAAACTACAGTGCATTTAATGCAGGCTACCTCATTATTTCTCATTTCTATTGAGAGAACCGCGACAAAACTCCCTTGTTTCTCAATTTGTGTCAAAATGTTTCAGCAGTGCGAGCATGACCACTGATAACAATTGATTAGTGTGTGGCAGTCTGTTGTTGATCAATAGCCGCACTCACTTTGACCATAAAAACTGAACTACAGCAAGTAAAACAGCAAATGCTTCACATGATATTCTTCTTAGGAATTCAGTGTTCAGCTGTCTGAGATACGAACTAATTGGGAAATAATTGAGGAGCGATGCTCTTTCGTTAGCAAATAAATTGCTGTCCCCGGTTACATTTTGAATTGATCAAAACAAATAGTCCCGCACCCTAACCCGAGTTCCGATGCACCATATACAGAGCTGTGAAAAGAGCTACACGTCTGCTGTGCTGATATATTCATAAGAGCCACTGTATTCTATCTTGCCAAATAAATTACATTTTAAGTCAGAAAATCTAACCTCCCAGTGACAATCAAGCCTATCAAGTCTTACAATAACAACAACACAGCAAAGAAGTGGTGGCCAAACAATGAGCCCACAGCGGCTCATTAAGCAGCCATTCTCAAAGTGGTCCACGGGGAGAACAAACAGGAGCTGATTTCAGTTTGGTGCGCATCACATACAAATTAAGTTGTTTTTTTTGGTTTTTTTACAGCTTGGATCTTCTGCCTTCTGACAGATTTTAATGCAACTCATATGCTGCTTTAATAATATAAACATAAAAGTATACATTATGACCCTCTGCTGTCTGTATAAATGCCAAATAAAATGTTCAATTTCTTCCTGTAGCCAAAGCTTTTCTTGCCTGTGTCAAATTGTAAACAGCCTGCGAGTCCTCCTTAATTGTGTGCAGTATATTTTAAATATCACAGGATTTATTTGCAGCCTTCCTCAGAAAGTAAGTTAGTATTCTCATGCGAACGCCTCTAAGATTGAAAGCACCGCTACTTCTCCTTTTTAACTGTGGACTAAGTCTGGCTAGGGAATATATTTAGCTTTAATATTGCTTATATTAAGATATAAACGGGTGTATTTTTCACATTTCAGAGATATAATATAAAATACAGTAATCACCAATGCTCATTATCATAGCTGCATAATTATCAATGAACAGCAATGCCCTATAGTCACACACACGAGGCATTATTGCTAACGTTTTGCCAGGAATAAAACTTAAACAAAATGAAAACATCTGAATTTTTTTTAGTCAGCGTCAGTATGCAGGATTGCAACAAAGAACAAAATACTCATTATATAGGCCCATTCTTATAGCAGCAGCCTGAGCTGGACCACAACACAATACAACATAAAGGAATACTGAACAATGTGCAGTATCAATGTGCAATACCACATCATCTGTTAGAGATTTTATATCTTCACTTGCTTGTTTATTTCTGACTAATGCTGTGCTTACATGTGTGCCTATAATGAAAAAAGAGCTACTGGAACTTTAATTTCCATGTCATAATAGCGAAGGGATTAATGAAGTGTGATCTAATGTAATCTGATCTGATCTAATCTCTAAAACATGAAATATCTTGTTTGAAGTACATCATCAATCATTTGAACATTTTGCAATGATTCACAGATTTTTTTTTTAAATTACTATTAAGTTTTCTTACACAACTCTTTTAACTACTTATACACAGCTTGTTACTGTATGGGCATCAAAGTGCATAATGTTAACAGTGAGAGTAAAACCATTGCACTTCAGCACGCAGGGTAACAACAGTCTACACATGTAGAGTTTGTTTGCATTCTGTATGCTGTATTATTCGCATCTTTGTGTGTGCCTGCATGTCTCGTAACAATCAAGATGAATTTCAGACGTTATAAACAGCATCTCTGTATCAGGTTACATTATCTCGCATTTGTATGACACCACCTAGGAGACCCAGGCTACAGTCATTGCAGTGTAATTGTGCAGAGTGGAGTGAAAATCTCTAATAAATGTCATCTCACATTTAAATGCGGCATTACACATTCTGCTGAGTCAGTAAACAAAAGCCTTTTGTTTTGTTTGAATGCACATATCGAACTGA
>VUQK01010432.1:0-22614 GCA_015106715.1 Bujurquina vittata | reverse complement strand
GGTTGAGGAATTGGATAAATGCCTTGTTTCAATGAGGAAAAGTGACTGAAGAGTGATACACACTCTCTGTTTGGCTCACCTGTTCATCCACATCTAGTCATCCAATCACATGGCGGAAACTCAATGCATTTAGGCATGTAGACATGGTCAAGATGACCTGCTGAAGTTCAAACCGAGCATCAGAATGTGGAAGAAAGGTGATTTGAGCGACTAAGCAGAAGACTACATCGGGTGTCACGCATGACACCTAAAATGTGAAACTGAGGCTACAGTTCCCAAAGGCTCGCCATAATCGGACAAAAGAACACTGGAATAACATTGCCTGGTCTAATTAGTCTTGATTTCTGCTGCAACATTTGGATGGTAGGGTCGGAATTTGGCATAAATAACATGAAAGTATGGATCCATCCTCTGTATCAATGATCCAGGCTGTAATGGTGTGCATGGGGGATATTTTCTTGGCACACTTTGGACTCCCTGGCATTATTTAAGCACCACAGACAACACACGCTGTCTGATATACTTTGAAGCATATTCAACAACAACAACAACAACAACAATAATAATAATAATAATGAGTACAATATTTATTATAACTGGAAAACCCAATACTAGGAAATGTCATTGATTGCTATGAAGTCACTGACATAGTTGGAACAACACATGTTAGAGAGAGAGAGAGGCATTCTGAATGAAATGCAATATCCTGTTTGTGGCTCCGTTGAAAATGCAGGAAATAAGATGATCTGGCGGGTCCGTGTAGATAAAGATATACACTAAATACAGCCTGATAATATACCGGGGAGAGAGCGAGAGAGAGAGAGAGAGAGAGAGAGAGAGCGAGAGAGACTGCGGACCATCTGTTATTCATGAAGTGTAAAACAGCAGCCACAAGTATCAATCAATCTTTTTCACTTTGTGCCACTTGTGCGTCACTGAGTGCGCCGGGCGTCCTGCTGCTGGAGGAGAGGCTGGGCATTCATAGCCACAATCAAGGCATTGAAGGATACTTGTTATATAAACAGTTTCACGGCGTTTTATTAGCTGTATACACAGAAGTGCGCGCCGAATGCGAAAAGCGGCGATCTTGGAAAAGGATGTGCGTTTTTAGGGGTGTTTAAGTTGCGCGCTATGGCGCCTCTACGCAAATCCTCTTGGCCAATCCAGCTGTGCGCCTAAATCATACTGGTGAAACAGACGAAACCTTTTCAACATAGAGGGTAAAAAAGGAGAAGAGGATGGCGACTTCATACAACGGTTCCAACATAACGACGAACCAAACCAACCAGTTTGTCCAGCCGCCATGGCGCATCGCTCTCTGGTCTGTTGCCTACAGCTTCGTACTGGCGGTGGCGGTGTTTGGAAACCTAATTGTGATCTGGATCATTCTTGCCCACAAGCGCATGAGGACAGTGACCAACTACTTTCTGCTGAATCTGGCGTTTTCGGATGCGTCCATGGCTGCTTTCAACACTTTAATAAACTTTATCTACGCCGCTCACGGGGAGTGGTACTTCGGTGAAGCCTACTGCAAATTCCACAATTTCTTCCCCGTCACATCCGTGTTTGCAAGCATCTACTCAATGACTGCAATAGCTGTGGACAGGTGGGTTTATGAAATGCTGCAAAAAGCAATATTAAATAGGTGGTGTCATGTCCTCCACATGCGCCTCACGCCAACTCCTCCTTTATTAGACAGCAGGTAAATTAATTGTATTAAATTAAATTAATTGTAATCCGTTTCTTTCATTTCTTCCCTGTATTGGAATAAATAAACATTCAGTGTGAGAATGTTTTTTAAAATGTTCAATAGTATTCTTGTAATATTTCTTGAATCTTCATGTAACAATGGGAATAGAATACATCCCATCTCAGTGCAGACAACTCAATCATCAAAGAACATCCAAAATTTTATAAACACGGGATGAAACATAACCTTGCAACCCAAACGCTTTAATCCAGATTGTTTCATTTAGCTTCCTCGGGCTCAAAAGGCAGTTGTGGGAATGTGAATCTTGTGATTTCATAAGGCTTAAATCATTCTGTCTTGCCTTGAGACAAACTTTGTTTGGCAAGAGTGGTGCGAACGGATGTACGAACTTGTTCCCTTATCAAAACTCATTTGGAATCCTCTCCAGTTTAATCTGCTTCATCAGTTGTCAACTTAGGCTTTGTCCATTTTTCATCCAGTCTCCCTCCCTGCTGTTATACATTTATTTCAATTCCCAATGGAGTAGTCAGATTGCGATTTGCATAATTATTTTGGAAAGACAGTTGCTCAGAAAGGTGACTGCCATCTTATACACCTTGGGCCTGTTTCCTAGATGTGTTATTACATTTCCATGCAAGCGAATCATGCACCGAAGCAGTTGTTTTGCAAAGAGTCTGTGCTGCAGTGAATGACTATCTGTGCCAACAACCTAGAAAAGATCACCCTTTGCTTTGTGCTTTTACGCACTCTGACTCTCTTGCTTTCTGTCACATACGCTTAAACTCGTTTATCTTTTTTGCTCTTTCGCACGGCCCCTTTTCTTAGTTTGTTCTTCTGCAGCATTTCTCTTTGACTGCCCTTTTGCTTTCCAGCAATGTGGGGATGCAGTCAACACTGGGGCTTTGAAACTGATCAGTGGACCATCATACATCATAATGTTTGAATAAAGGGATTAAGCTGATGAAAGAAACAGCCACATGCTGAACGTAATGAAAAGGCAAAATCATGTGGAAGCTGCAAGCAAGTGCAGTGTGTGTCTACAGCTAGTGTTCACGTGTCACAGTGTGTTGTATTATTGTCTGAGGTGTTTCCCTCCTCCAGTGCTTCTTCTTGACGCCCAAATGCAACAATGCATTTCCTCAGGCCATACTCAATTTGGCTTCTCTACAGCAACTTACATGCCTTTGTATTTTTGGTCTGCAATGTCCATTCAATTTGTCAACTGTGTACTGAGAATGAGAACATCGGTATGACCTACATGATGTAGATGTAACCTCCGGTCATGCTTTTTGTAACCCCAGTATGGTGCTGTCTCTGCTCTGATGTCTTGAAATGGCATGAGGCCACAGTTCGTGATCATCTGTGAATGTGTCCTTCCTGCTGAGTCTCTCAGCTGCCAAGTGTGTTTCCTTGGGCAGTGCAGGGAAGGAAACACAGGCTTCTGTGTGAAAGGTAACACTGCTGACGTCTTCACACTGACACTGTGGTCAATTTGACCATTTCTTAAACCTTACATAATTATTGAATTATATTTTGGGGGATAATACTTTTATAAACAAAATATCTCTTAAAATGTGTAGTGGGATTTTTTGTGTTTTTTTGTTTTCCTAAATTAAGCTGCTCAAAAAAAAATTAAGGAGCACTTAATTTTTTTTTGATCTTAATGGGAAAAAAACATGCTGGATATTTGCACCGATATGGACTGGGTAATGTGTTAGGAACAAAAGGAAGCCACATCATTTGCTGGAAATAAAAATTAACCTACAGAAGGCTAAATTCAAAGACACCCTGACATTCAAAGTGAAAAAATGATGCAGTAGGCTAGTCCATTTTGATAAAATGTCAGTGCAGCAACTTAAAATTACACTCAGTGGTTTGTGTGGCCCCTGCATACTTGTATGCATGCCTGACAATGTTGGGACATGCTGCTAATGAGATGACACATGGTGTCCTGGAGGATCTCCTCCAAGAGCTGGAGCAGGGCATCACTGATCTGGACAGTCTGAGGTGCAACTTGACGGTGTCAGATGGACTGAAACACAATATCCCAGAGGAGCTGGGCGCCAGTCAATGGTATAAATTCCTTCCTCCTCAAGGAACTGCCTGTATACTCTCACCACATGAGGCCGGGCATTGATGTGCACCACGAGGAACGCAGGACCCACTGCACCAGCGTAGAGTCCGAAAGTGAGTAGAAGGATTTCCTCCAGATACCAAATCATAGTCAGGGTGCCGTTGCCTAGCCTGTAGAGGTCTGTGCGTCTTGGGATATGCCTCCCAAGACCATCAATGACCCACCACCAAACCGGTTATGCTAAATGATGTCACAGGCAGCATAATGTTCTCCACAGCTTCTCCAGATCCCCTCACATCTATTACATCTGTTCAGGGTGAACCTGCTCTCATCTGTGAAAAGTACAGGGTGCCAGGGGTGGACATCCCAATTCTGGTATTCTATTGCAAATGCCAATCGGGCTCTACTGTGCCGGGCAGTGAGCACAGGGCCCACTAGAGGACATGGGCCCTCAGGCCACTCTCATGAAGTCTCTTTCTGATTGTTTGGGGAGAGAGATTTACAACAGTGGCCTGCTGGAGGTCCTTTTGTAAGTCTCAAGAAGTTCATAGTGTTCTCCCTTGCACAAAGGAACAAAAAGCTTTTAGGTTAAGGACCTTCTATGGCTCTGTCCAGCTCTTCTAGAGTAACTGCCTGTCTCCTGACATGTACTTGAGGCTGTGCTGGGAGACACAGCAAACCTGGTAATGGCACATACTGATGTGCCATCCTGGAGGAATTGGCCTACCTGTGCAATTTCTGTACGGTACAGGTATCACCTCATGCTACCAGTAGTGACACTGACCCTATCCAAAAGTAAAACTAGTGAAAAGACACTCATAAAAGATGAGGAGGGGAAAAAATATCAGTGGCCTCCACCTGTAAAACCAGTTTTTGGGATTGTCTCATTGTTGCCCCTCTAGTGCACCTGTTGTTAATTTAATTAACACTAAAACAGCTGAAACTGATTAACAACCCCCTCTGCTACTCAACTGACCAGATCAGTATCTCAGAAGTTAAATTGCCTTGATGGGGGTGCAGTGACCTTTACAGAAAGGCAAATAGAGGCAAGCACAGTTTGCCTCATCCTGTTGGAACAACACTGCTAAATGCTGATTTAAAAGTGGTCCTTTATTGTTTTGTTTTTTTAATAGTGGAGCTGAAGTTGGAATTGCTTAAGAGAAAAGAAAGGAGCCCTTATAGAAAATGAAATAAAAGGTAACAAAAAGAAAAGAAAAAAAAAGGATTGTATAGAAAACCTTCTAGTAAGCATGAAGTACTAATAACATTTGAGAATAAGTCTTTTGTGGCACTGTGAAGTGAGGTTTGTAGGATGATTAAGCATTTTTCTTTGCTATGAGGACTTTTGAGAGTACACATGACATTTAGCTCTACACTTTTTTGTTTTGGTCTGGAAGTTTTATCTAAGGTAATCTCAGCCAGTTAAACACCAGGTTGTGATTGAGTGAGTGTTTACCTGGTATTGTCACACCGTTGTGACATGGTTTCAAAACAACATGCTGTCCAAAAGCTGTCCTGTGGAGCTTCAGGCACAGCAGACTTCCAAGTCACGCCCAGTTCTGCTCACTCTCGAAATGGGTTTTGATAGATACTAAAAAGGTGTGTGTCTGTGTGTGTAATTTTATTCTGCTTTTTCAAGTGTGTTCAGTGCCGAGAAGTCAGTTCATTCAGTTGACATTATGTGAGTTGTTGGAAATTAAATTCGTCAGCTGCTCTGGCACATACTTGATTGGATATCCCACAAGGTTCAGCGAGAAGCAGTAAGTTCCAAGCAATTACTGGTGAATCTGCTGTCGTCCCCCCAGAGAGTTGTGGTCACTGGGGTGATAGGACAAGGCCTATTCCTTACCATCCCATGAAGCCTGAAGTAGCAGCTCTAAGGCCCTGTGATCACCTATTGAAATGTCCAGTATCCTGAGCTGAGTTTATCAAAATCATAATCTCCTGTCAGTTTTCAGTGTTTTGCTGTGTCAGTCAAACAAAATCTCATCACAGCATTCTAGAAATGAATCATCCATCAGCTTCCCCGGAATTTAACCCCCGCATGTAACTGGACCTACAGTATACAAGACTGCCCTGTAGAAAATGGAGTATATTTTTAATGTGGAAAATGTCACTGAATGATAGGTTAAATTAATGGATGATTCAGTCAATTCCACTTGTACATCAGTGACATTTTCTACTTTAAATTTATACTTAATTTTCTTGCAGCTTGTAAAAGTTCAGTGCTTAGGTAAGATTTTTTTCTTTATCATGCACACAAATTGACTGCACAGTGTTTCACATTTTTTTCAGATATTCATAACATAAAGGAACTGTTTCTGAAATACTGTTCATGTTCACCTCTCAAGGCTTCTTAAAACCAAGAGTGTAAAATTACCACTGATTGGAAGACAAAAAGCCTAAGCCTGGAGTTATTAAGTTGGTTTAAGATGTCACAATCTATAAAAAGTATTTGGAATAGAGAAAAAAAATAAGACAAATGATCTGCTTCTCTTGAAAACTCTGAAATGCATCCCAGTAATTAAATATAAACAAAGAATTCCCTTTTTAACCTCTTTGCTGTAGGTACATGGCCATCATCCATCCTCTGAAGCCACGATTGTCAGCGAAGGTCACCACAGGGGTCATCATTTGTATCTGGAGTCTAGCTGTAGTTCTGGCTTTCCCTCTCTGCTATTTCTCCACCATCCGAACTCTCCCCCGCAGGACACTCTGCTATGTGGCCTGGCCCCGCATGGCGGATGATCACTTCATGTGAGAAATATTTACCTGTTTATCCTAATTTCTCTGAGTTCAAATGTGGTTCAGATGTATATAAATAATACTAGCACAATGCGATAATGTAATAAAGCACATATTACGATTTAAAGCTCACTCAGTATAGTTAAAGTAGTTCAGAGCAGTATTGTTGGAAACACTACAGGCGACAGGTTTCCCATGTCAGCGTTACCTGTGCTAAGCTCTCCAAAACGTTTTCTTTTATTTGTGGTCTTGAAATATCCCTGTAACTGACTAGTTATATATTGGTGGGTCTGTTTAAAATGTGAAGAGATTGCAATTATTTGCAAAACACAAAAACCCTATTATGGACATCTGGTGAAAAATGTTTGCAATGTTCATTAGCAGCACTTTTGCAGGGTTTATGTGTTCGTTTGCAACATGAGAATAAAAAGAGGATTCCAGAAAGATGATTTTTTTGGTGGAGGGTTTTGGTTTGTTTTTTAGAGACAAACACAGGAAAGCATTCAAAGATAAGGAGCATCCAAAAAGTGTCTGTATGCAAGGAGAAAGATGTTTCTGGTAATAAATTGACCATCAATATGTGCCTTAAAAAACAAAGTAAATACAATAAAAATTTATTATTAATTTATTGTCTTTTTACAGTTTTTTACACTACCCTATATTGCTGGAAGGCAGCACCATATGCAGTCATTTATGGGATTACAGAGCATTATAGAGGAGAGTGTCAGTATTCCCAGAATGTTACATTCATCATATGCAACAGGAACTGAGATCCCACAAAACCAGAAATGTGTAAAGTGCATAAAAATATACTATGTGTAAATTCCATATGATTATTTTAAAATGAATTCACCTCTTTTTCCATTTTTTTTCTTAGGTATCATATCATCGTAACAATTCTGGTCTACGCGCTGCCCTTAGTGGTGATGGGCATTACTTACACCATAGTGGGACTGACACTGTGGGGAGGTGAGATCCCTGGAGATTCATCTGATAACTATCACGGACAGCTCCGGGCTAAAAGGAAGGTGAGCGGGCTTAAAGGGGAACTACCATACCCGTATCTCATACTCAAGATATGACCAAGGGGAAGCCAGGGTGAACTGTGAACGTGATAACTGTTGAATGCTAAAAAGGCAGAGATCTGGGAATAATGAGTATCCTGACGCTCCAGGGTACTTTTATTTTGCTTCTGTTTTATACCCTAAATTGGAGGAGGAAAAGGACAGCAAGCCATTTTGGCACATATATCAGTCATTACTGTGTTCAAGCGAGAATCCATTTCAGCATCCAGCAAAGCAGAGCAACAATGCAGCAGCACATGTACCATTAGGATTTGCAACTTCTGCTTTTTTTATCATTCACTTGCTGCGGCTGAAAGATTTATAGTCGAATGAAGGAAATCCAAGACAGCCCCCAAGCCTAATTATTTTCCCATGGCCTGTTTTGTGTACTTTTTTGACACGGTGTGGATTAGTTTGGCGCTGCCTTGGAATAAACGTTCAGTGGAAGTAGATGTCAAATAATTTTGACCTTGTAGTCTCCATTAGAGAATTTAAAACCGTGAAAATGCAGCTGTTGTTAAAACACACCATTTTTCACAGGTAACATGTTCTGCGGCCCGCTTTCCAAAAATAATGGATTACTGCTGTACGGCTATTGATGGAGCACTTTTCTTTGACTAATGACTGCAGCCCCAGTGACTGTCCAACCACTGGCTATTCATTTTGAAATCATATTTTACTTTAAATACCTACATCTTTTGTTCATCTAGATATGTATATTAAATATCTTTAAAAATATCTTTTAAAAAGGAGTTCTTAATAAATTACATTTATCATGATATCAACATAAAGAAAGGCACCCATATGCACATTTTCACCCCACTTGTGAAGCAAATCAAGTGTTTGCGTCGCACTTTTTCATGTTTCATTACTGCTAGGAGCGTGAATGGCGAGAGTTGGCAGACAAGTACACATCTTCCATTACAACTACAGGTAATGGTGGTTATCTGCTAGTGACCACAGCCATTCCAAAAATGTTTTTAGTGCATGCCCCTCTCAGTGACCACTTTCACCTAGTGACAGCCAGCATATACACATTGTTTTCTTAGCAACCAGAAGGGTTGCCGACCGGTCTTTAGGCCTGTGTGAATGAGGTCTGATGCAGCTGGAAACATATTTGGAACTATCACTGTCAGCTCACCATACTAACACTGCTGGTCATGGTTTAGCTGTTTCACTCCTTTCCTTTTTCTTATTTTAAAACAAGGTCTATTTGTTAAAAGACAGGGTGTGTTATTAATGCATTTTGCAGTGGTTTCAGATTCCCACTTTTGTTAACAAGGGCCAGCAAAGTGACACTTTATTGCTGCATGAAACCTACGAGTGGAAAAGAACCATAGGAAACTGTCAGACAACATTAAGTAAGGCAAACATATTGGAAATACCGGAGGAGATGCAGGCTCCACTGTATGAATCTCACCTGCATTGGATTTCCTAAATGGTATGCTTTTAACTTCATCATCCTATATCACGAGATCCTTGCAGATTCTTCAAATTCTGAACAGACGGCAACTAAATGCAGGGCTGAAATTTCTGTCTGCATGTTTTCACCCTCTCTGTGTATCCGTATTGAGCCTCACTCCCATTTTTATTTATTTATTTATTTATTTTTGGTTTTCTAAAAGTCTATGCAGAAAAGAAAAGTAAAACTGAATATTTGTTTGAGTGCTGTTTCTTTTATGCACAGAAGAATTCAGATTTGACCTCAGACATGCAGTATTTTGTTCATTTGTTTTAGAGCATATATGAAAATGCACAAGATTTTTTATTTCAATCTAAATAATAGCATTCGATTGTTTGCAAATGATGAAGCATGTTCATCACCTTATACTGCCCTGTTCTCATTGCTGGTTTACATGGTGCAGCATGTTTATCTCAGCAGATGAATATCATGCACACTGAGAGTCTAGTGCTGTGAGGCTCTGGTCAGAATAGGTTACAGAAAGGAGAGAACAGCCCTGGGCTCAAAAGCTAATGTTTTCACAGCACTCCTGGCAAACCTTACTAAATAAATAAATATATTCAGCTCAGTGAGCCAAATCACTTAAAAAATACAGGTAAAAAAGTCAGCTTGGTGACTGGCACAGAAATTTAAATGAGTGTGATGGAAATCCTTTTGTGTCAGCAGCTAAATAGTCACTATAACTCCATGTTTGTGTAACTGATGTGGCAGACGGCCTAAGATTTCCTGTTCTTACAGTTAGTTTAAGAGTTTTTGTATCTTTTTTTATGTCTCTTTTATCAAAAGCTATTGCTTAAAGTGCAGAGAAGAGGTCAAACTGTGCATTGTATGCCCATTTTCATGGAAACAGAACACGAAATTGACCTTAAATTGCTTTCAGCTTTTCACGATATTAGTGAACAAAACTACGGCTCATTAACTGTGTCCCAGTTTAGTTCTACATATTAATTCTAAGCAGATTAAATATAAAGTGTTCACAGCGGAAAGACTCGCTCAACTATGTCAGTGTGCGTTCTCCATGGGTTTTATTTTTTTTAAACCATGCTGCACATGACCAGTGCTGTCAGTTCACTGCATGATAAACACTGATTAGCTTTTTACAGTTGCCAAAACAATTTAAGCAGACATACAAACAGGAAGTATTTTTATTTCCATATTTTCTTAAACCTGCACATACCTTAAAATATCATTCTCTTTTTCAAAAGCAATTATAGTTAGAGAGATGTCTCTTTTAATAAATGGCTGTAGATTTCCTTGGTGATCAAAATAGGATGGCCCAATCCAGCTTTTTCTGGTTGCGATCCGATACTGTAGCTGTGGTTTTTCATGTAATTCATTTGAACTTGTCTTATCTCAGATCAACGTGAGTGTCATTAGGCTGCAAATTGTCATCATTTCCAGTCACAGCAGTTTCTCCTTTTTCCTTTTAACACAGTTGTGTAGCTGACAGGAGACTCGAGCGAAACCAGATTTAATCGGTTGGCAACAACACGTTATGATACCATTCGGTATTCTGACCGAACGTAAGCGAGCAAGTGAGACAGAGAAAGCATCCTGGTTGTTGGAGCTTTTCACTCGTGTCAGCTTCACTTCAACCACTGTTTGCAGTTGCTGTAAAAAAAAGTCTTTGCAAACATGCAAACCAAAGCTGTTGGTGTAGCAGTGCTGTGAACAAGTATTTGCTCCCTCCCTGATTTCATCATATTTGTCACACTTACGTGTAAACGTAATAACTGGTTGGGCCACTCTTGGCAGCACAATGTGTTGCTTTTTGAGATCTTTTGCCCTACTTTAATTTGTCAGACAGGTTCTATATAAGTGATTATTTTTCTAAATTCAGCAAATTTGACAGTAATCAGGCCAAGGGATCCAAATAGAAAAAACCCAAGAAATCAGGAACGGGGCAAATACTTTTTCACAGCTCTGAACCTCCACGCTGCTGTCTCTCTGCTGTTAGCTTCCTCCATGCCATGTTAGAGCTGATGCTAGCTCCTGCTGCAAAACAAACAGAGAACAGCTTCACTGAAGGGAATTGATTGAATCAGTATCCCGTCTGATCCAGCGTGTTGGTCAGCGTTGGACCAACATCTGATCCAAATACTGGATCAGCACATGTCTAAAAGAAGGTAGTTGAAATGTTGTGAAGCTGTGGTGAAAAATATTTAGCTTACGGTAAGTTAAATAATTATAAATCACTAATAGAAAACCAGTTTTGAGTCACACGTGTAACAGTTTTCACATCATTTATGTTTTTTTAATATATGTAAATAAATAAAAACAACCAAGCACTTGGCGACAGTGGAAAGGAAAAACTCCCTTTTAACAGGAAGAAACCTCCAGCAGAACCAGGCTCAGGAAGGGGCAGCCATCTGCTGTGACCAGCTGGGGATGAGGGGAGAGAGGACAAAAGACATGCTGTGGAAGAGAGACAGAGATTAATAATAACTAATGATTAAATTCAGGTTGGTGTCTAAACAGAGGGAAAAGAGGTGAGGGAATTAAACAGACAAGTACACATGAGGGTGAGGGAATTAAACTCAATTTTCTTTTAGAAATAAAAATTGTATACTCATTTGTTTAGCTGTAGCAGGCAAAAGCTAAACTTACCTACCCACAACTGTGTTACTTTTTCATCTGGCAAAACACTGCAGTCATCAGTCAAACGATACCTTCACCTGCATAAATTTTAATACTTTAAACTACTGAACCCCTCCTTTCTTTTTCAATGCACCTCTGTGAAATGATTTGCTCACATCTTCCTCATGCTAAACTGCCTTCAGTGGGTCTTCTGCCTGAGTGTTTACTGTCATGTTAATCAGCATGCAAATTAACATGACAAATGACAACGCTAATATGAAAGTCATTTGTAGGTTTTTTTTTCCCATGGTCACATTTTAGTTTTGTGTGTTAACACGGCAAGATCTCCTTTACTACTAAACATAAGATATGCCTACACATATTAGCTCTGTGAAGCTTTTATTTGACAAATTAAAAATTTACTTACCTGATAATACTAGATGAAAAGTTATTATTCATTCTGATTGTAATAAATTTAAACAAAAGTCTGTATGCAAAATTTAACAATGTCAGACACAAGTCAGATTCAAGAATATGAATGTCTGGACAAAATATTACTCAGTTTTTTAGACAAACCTGCATTGGAACACCTAAAGCCAAATTTTAATCTTTGTGGTGTTGAAATGATTTGACAGTGTCCTTTATTTGAAACAATTGTGTAAAGATATATTTATACTCAGTTTTCTGAAATTTCATCCTAATCACAGATTCCCTGTGCGACAGGTCTGTGAGGTGATAGAAAGCAATAAAAACATCTCCATCTGTGGATCATGTCTCATAGTTTTGATGAAAAAAAGATTCGCACTAGTGCATTGTTTTGAGTTAATCCATTCTCCTGCAATCACAGGTACTCTATTTTAAGCTCTTGCCTGGGGCTGTGCATTGAAAATGTCAGTCTGACACATGAAACACTAGTGACCTGTCGCTAGACTGCTGTGCAGTTCTTTAAGGTAATAAGTGTTCAATTTTTCTGTATAGATGACGTCTTAGGTATGATAGATGGGTTTATATGTGGGAATGTAAGGATTGGGATTAATTACTTTTATGAGATCAGTTATTTATACATATAATGTCCAACAATGTTATGCAATGGAGCACTAACGTCCAGCAATAATAAAACTGTTTTAATCCCATCTGGATCTGTATGAATCCTGAGAGAGACAGTCACAGAAGCATAGGTCAGTGTGGTTATACTGCAAACGCTTTATTAAAGGTAATTAATAATCATTAATAATACAAATTCTCCAGCTGAGACCCTCACTGCAGGCATAAATCATGCTTGAAGTTTTACTTTATTCAGACCCTGTAGTACCTTGGATCTTCATTTCTTTTGTGCAATAACTCTAAAAAGAACTGTTGATATATTAATGAAGTTAAAGAAAAAAGAAAAAAAAAATCCTTTGTAAATTAGTTAAACATAATTTAACCATAATTCGCTCGGTTGTTAGCAGTTAGTATAGTTTTAATGTATTATTATGATATTATTATATTCATATTTACACAGATCAAGCATAACATTATAACATGCCTAATATTGTGTTACTCCCCCTTTTGGGGGGACATAGACTGAACAGGAACCCTGAAGATGTTCTGTGGTATCTGGCAGCAAGATGCTTGGCAACATATCCTTTAAGTCCAGTAAGCTGCAAGGTGGGGCCACAGATTTTTAATTGAATTGAGATCTGTTGAATTTGGAGGCCAATTCAACACCTCAAACTTGTTGATGTCCTCCTCAAATTATTGCAGAACCATTTTTGCTTAATGCTAAAAGAGGCCACAGCCATCAGGGAATACTATTTCCATGAAAGGGTGTGCATTGTCTGCAACAATGCTTACAGAAGGTAGTTGGTACGTGTCAAAGTAACATCCACAGGACCTAGGGTTTCCCAGGAGAACATTGCTCAAAGCGTCACGCTGCCTCCACTGGCTTGCCTTCTTCCCACAGTGCATCCTGGTGCCAGGTGTTCTCCAGGTAAGCGACACACACACACCTGGCCATCCATGTGATAGAAAAGTAAACATGATTCATCAGACCGGGCCACCTCCTTCCACTTCCATGGTCCAGTTCTGATGCTCATGTGCCCACTGTTGGTGATTCCCTGCATGCGTCAATACTCATGACACTGTCACTGGTTCACAATTGTTCCTTCCCTGGATCGCTTTTGATAGATACAAACCACCATAGACTGGGAGCACCCCACAATAGCTGCAGTTCTGGAGATGCTCTGACCCAGGCAGCAGCAAACTCACTCAGAACTTTACACCTGCCGTTTTTTTCTGCTTCTAGTGCATCAACTTTGAGAACAAAATGTTCACTTGCTCCCTAATATAGCCCTCCCAGTTGGTGCCATAATGAAGAGAGAATCAATGTTATTGACTTCACCTGTCAGTGGTCATAATGTTTTTCCTGATTGGTGTATAGCTATACTAGTTATACACTTGATAGTTTATATTGAAAACTAGTGCTTTAGTCATCTTTATTTCATCATTCACCTTTTCATTTTATTGAATCTTGCTTAATCACTTAATCAATGGCAATGTCAGTCATCACTGTATCATGTTCCAAAGTGTCCGCATGACTCATTTTGGTTTCATGCTAAGTAATGTGTAGTAATTCATTGGCTTCAGTCTAGCCCCCAGAAGTGAAATACTGTGGTCAGGGAGTTTTTGATAGCAAGGTACAGTGAGTATGTTTACTTAGGTTTCCTTTTAGTAATTATTGTTAAATTATGCACAGAACAGTAATATAAGTGCATATGATTTCAGCATTAATACTGACCTCTGATTCTCAGACTGTACTTTTCAGGCTGACTTCCAGATTGCAAACACAGTATTTTTTGCTTCCTCTGCAACTACATCAACAAGAGACCAAGTAAATGACACGTTGTGATATAAAATAGCTTATAGTTTACCCAGGCGTGTTTCTGTGGGCTTCTGTGGGGACTTGAATTGCCTAGGAGGCATCTAGTCAGATTCAATTCAGTTCAATTTAACTTAATTTTATTTATATAGCACCTAGTCACAACAAACAGTCACCTCAAGATGCATTATATTGTAAGGTAAAGAGCCTACAATAATTACAGAGAAAACCCAACAGTCAAAACGAACCCCTATGAGAAAGCACTTGGCAACAGTGGGAAGGAAAAACTCCCTTTTAACAGGAAGAAACCTCCAGCAGAACCAGGCTCAGGGAGGGGCAGCCATCTGCCGTGACCAGCTGGGGCTGAAGACATGCTGTGGAAGAGAGACAGAGATTAATAATAACTAATGATTACTGTAAATGCAGATTGGTGAATAAACAGAGTAAAAAGAGGTGAAAGAAAATAAATACTCAGTGTCACAGCACTGCAGCCTAGGCCTATAGCAGCATAACTAAGGGATGGTTTAAGGTCACCTAATTCAGCCCTAACTACAATCAAAAAGGAAAGTTTTAAGCCTAATCTTGCAAATAGAGAGTGTCTGTTTCCCAGTTCCAAACTGGGAGCAGGTTCCACAAAAGAGAGGCCTGAAAAAGCCCAAGCCATCTCAACTTTGATATATTTAGAATAGAATCTTACTGAGGTGGCAATTAAGAAAATCACACAACTACAATTAAAAAGACTGGATTTTGTTTCCAGTATAGGCTATAGACCCTTTTAGTATAATTTTTGCCTTTTTGTTTTCAGTCAATGTTTGGTTAGTTTTAGAAGACAAAACAACTGAATAACTTTAGTAAATGATTTAGGTTCAAATGCAATCCTTCCTGTTATTAAAACATGTGTGCAACAAGCGGCTGTGCACAGTGAGACGGCTTTTGAAGCCAGCAGCAAATAGCCAATAAAGGTCATGACCGTGATTATTTGATGACTTGAGTGTTGAGCTGGCCTCTTCAGACAAAAGGGCTTACGTGATAATAACTGCAGGTGTCAGCCAGTCTGTTGGAGCTGTCTCAAAGGCATTTAATATTTTCTCTCAAGATAAAACTGAGAAAATATGTTGAGTTCAATTTTAAGACACTGATTTAATTATGTTGTGATTTTCCAGAGATCCTGCTCTGCAGGCATTTCTAATCTGCATGCCTGCTACCCTGCTGCTGTAACAAAATTAACATGCCCATGAAAACAGTCATCTTCAAATTGAATTGGCTTTTAATTCAATCACTATCTCACAAACACTTTTCATTCATGTTTAGCATTGGATAGATTGATTGCGACAAGCTGTTAATTGTGAAGAGGCTCTATCATTTACATCCATATTCATCAGCAGTGAGCAACTAGCATTCATGCAGATGTTTACTGTAAGTACATGTGCTCATACGGGCAGCAGCACCGTTCATGTGTTTTACTGAAAGAGAAAAAAAATCCTCTATTGACAGAAGAAAATGTCTTTGACTTCTCTAATACATCCAGAGAGCTGCAGCAGGTGATTTAAATATTGATTATCCCCCAAAAAACCCTGGTGAATTTTCTCAGGACTCAAACAATTTAATTCCATTAATTTTTATTAAACTAACAAAATTGAGCATGTACATATTACCACTGCCTAAAACAATCTTTTTATCCTCATATTAAAACAAGGGCACAATGATTAGTTCAGACACAATAATCTTAGTAAATAAAAAGGTTACATGTATATCTTTGGCATAGAGTCATTTGGAAAAGCGCTTTTCCTATCTTTTTCTTTCAAAGCAGGTGTTATACTGTATGCCTTATATATATACACTTGATCTCAACAGAGATGAGGTGCTGGGAAAAGTATTGAGCAGGAGATTGACAAGCACCTCAGTTCAGGAGTGAAGCACTTGCTTGAAAGAGCAGCACATGAAGGCAAAGCTGTCAATTTACTGGTTGATGTATGGCCACAAGCTGTGGATAGAGATATAAAGAATGAAACAAGATACAGATACAAGCGACAGAAATGAGCTTCCTGCAAAGAGTGTCTGCTCTCCCTTAGAGATAAGGTGAGGCTCAGTCGTTTAGGAGGGGCTCGGAGTATAGCTGCTGCTCTTCCGCATCAAACGCAGTTATTTGAGGTGGTCTATCTAGAGTGACTCGTGGATTCAGGCATGTCCAGGCCATGCTGGCTCGATCATGTCTCTCAGCTGGTTTGGGCACACCTGGGTGTTGAGCCAGGAGAGATAACAGCAGGGAAGAAGGAGTTCCAGGCTGCTCTGCTTAGACTGTTGCCTCTGTGATCCAGCTATAAGCAGTAGAAAATCAATGTTTTTCACTTTGGGATTTTTGTCTTTTGATTGAGTTTAGTTGGTTTATATGATAGAGTTTTGGTTTGTGTTTGGTTTTTGTATACCATTCAAGTGGTATAAGTTTTGATTTTTGTGGGGTTTTTTTTATTTTTGTTGAACTAGCATTCTAATAGTGAGCCTTATTTTTAGTGATATTTAACCTTTTTTAACTTCATAGTTATTCTAGGAATGACTTGCAGGCTTGCAATCCCATGTTTTGACTCCTGTTTGACTTGATTATTATAGTTTTGTGCATGTTTTTCTTTCTGACTTCTTGTTCTGATTTTTAGCCCTTTTCTTCTTAATTCAGGTGTTCCAATCACTTCCATGCCCACAGGTGTATAAAGCCAAGCACCTAGGCATGCAGTGAATTCCAGTGTGGTACCGTGATAGGATGCCACCTGTGCAAGAAATCCAGTTGTGAAATTTCTTTCTACTGAATATTCCACAGTCAGCTGCTAGTGGTATTATTACAAAGTAGAAGCGATTGGCAACTCATCCATGAAGTGGCAGTCCACGTAAAATGACAGTGCCAGGGTCAGTGGACGCTCATAGTGTGCAGAGGTCAGCAACTTTCTGCAGACCTCCAAGTTGTTATACTGTCGCTGCAAAGTGTGGGCTGACATCATTTTAAACCCCATAGATTAATAATAGGATGTCACTCAAGTTTACATGTGTGGGCCTTTTGGCAATATAGTGTAGCTTCCATAGTTTTCTGTTGTGTCTTGCTTTGTGCTTTGCTTCCTTCTTGTCTGATACCTGTGTTGATTACTTTCATTTGCTCCCTTCTTCACAAGAGGTTTATGTTTATGCCAAATGCCCTTACTGAGCCTTGTACTACAAAAGAAGTTTAAAATACCTACTGTATAGAGTAATTAATGTTATTTTGGCTTACGTACCCTAACATTGGTGATCGGCATAAGCAGCCACATGAAGCTGGTTATCAACTTGATGAGTCAACCCAGGGTTTCCTGATCTAGATACGAGCACGTTCCCATGAATGGGGTGGCTTTAGTAGCATCTGACCAGTCCCACTGATTATTGTACCGGCAACTGAACGGATTATTCTGTAAAGGAAGAGTAAACTCTACATCTAAAATCTGTATTTTGAACTGATGCTTATTTGGGAAACACAAAGATTTCAGACACTATTGGCAAATTTTAGACCCACCTACTATCCATGCATAAAGGTCTGATCTTTCAGGAACGGAATAATGATACTCTTCAGTTTGTGTATACATAGTCCTGTCTTTGTTAGTTTTGAATCTCCCTTTTTGGTTAAGTAATTTAGCTGGCCTCCTGCATTTAGGTCCTCACATCCATACCCCACACCATGTCAGGAATCGTGCTTTCGTTTGTTTTTGTGTGTGTTTTTATTCTTTTTTAAGTGACATTTTATGAATTCATTATTGAAAAAAACCCCACTGGTACTACTTTTTTTTTAATTTATAGAACAATGTGCCTCATTAGACTGCATGCTTATCCTTTACTTACTCTTATCATTTGTTCGGACTCCTGTTGTCGTCCTCTGGCAGTAGCCTGGTGCTAAATTACTCCAAATACTGTAATTGGAATGGGTTTTAAATAATTGTTGGTACATCCTTCTTGCTGTTTTCACTAGGCTTGACTCAAATTTAAGTTCACTGTTATGATCTTATATAATTTTAGATATGAGCCCCTATGTGTCCTCAGTTTTTCAGTCTAATATTGTCTGATATCATTTTGAATTCAAAGCTTATTTGAGCACACTGCCAGACAGAATAAACCCTTTGTTCCCAGATATTTTGTTATTTTCCAAACCTCTAATATACTGAGGATAGTGCATGTAGAAATAAACCTTTTGCACTCTTGCCATTATTTGTTTCAGTCTCTCGTGTGTCACAGGATATCCTTTTATCGCTTTTAATATTATTTATGTACCATAGCTGCATGACGAAGAGACTGTGGGTTCTTTCTATTGTACATAATATGTTGACCACTGTGGTCTGTATTTTACTGTAAAAGCTTGAAAACAATGCATGCTCTTGCTCTGACATTTTCAAAACTACAGTGTTTTAGCAAAACCGGTGCTTTTTTTTGTACTATTTTAACTGTGAGTGTGTGATGCACAATGTGTTGTTCAAAGAAAAGACTGTATTCAGGTCAACTTTTCAAATTCTGTTTGCTAATATAGTATTTTATTCTTATTTGTACAATAAGAACAATAAGTCAAGAAACTGTTAAAACGCATGCCTACTTGAAATGTTTACATTTGTGTTCCTTGACTGAGTTTTCTACAAAGCCTCATAAAAAGCCCCTAAACAAAAACCTAAGAGGATTTGGAAAATGTCTGTCTTCCTTAAGTCTATTTACATGTTTAGCCTGCAGAGGACGTATACGTTTGCCTTTTAAAGTGTAACTGCAAGATTAAAAAGTGCAACAAGCTGGGTTTTTAGCATTGATAACCAACTTGGTAATTTTTTGTAATTTGCCATTAATTAGTCAGTTATTCTTCTGTGGCATAGACCTCCGCAGACCATGAGCTATAAATATTGGCATAGGATTCAGTCTTTCTCTGCAGCACTACCGATCAGTTAACACAAATCAAGGTGGTCGTAAACTGCCAAAAATTTGTTGCTCAGTGGTATAAATTTATCTTCTGCTTCAGCGACATGCATACAAAAATCTGTTCAGTCTTTCCGAACTGTAGGTAGGTCCTACAAATAATGTTGTTTAAAATAAACTTTGGAGTCATCGCCTTCCGCTCTGCTCCCCCAAATGCTTGGATAGTTTCTTTGGCTGCAGATGATCTTACATGCAATGGAAAGTTTTCCACTATGCACATTAAGTTGCATTATATCTTTTTAGCAGCCACCTACTGCAGTTTACCACACAGCGTGTATTATACCATAAACGTCTTTTTAAAACATGCACTCGAAACAAAGGGTGCCAAGATTTCTGTTTAAATTTCAGAGTGAGGTCAGTCATGTCTGTTTTGTCTCTGCAAATGTTTCTGCTCGTGGTGCCTCTTCAGCCTGGCACTGAAGACATAAATTATTGGAGATTTTGTTCCCAGTAACCACCCAGATACAATCCACTCCCAATTTAGTAGATTATGCTCAAATATCTTTACATAAAGTGAAATAGGTTTTTTTGTTGTTACAAGTTAGACTTTATTGATTTTTACAGGTGCAGTGGACGATAATAGAAACTCTTAGAAAGATTTTTTTTTAAATATTGCCACTGGACAAGTTATAAAGACAATATTGTAATGGTAATGAGTAATCCCAATAACACTTAATAATGGGGAATAATACTCGGGCAAAACAGTATTTTCTACTTTAACTTGATTTTTATTTAATATAATATTTAATATTATATTTATATAATATTTATAATATTTAATTAATATATAGGACAGGATTTCCAAACAAAAGCAGGAATATAAGGTGAATAAGACAGGAAACTAAGAAGCAAAGGACACAGGAAGACAAATGGAAAAAGGGGAAAGGCAGAGCAAACACACACATGCACAGGGAGGCACAATTACAAAAATGAAATTGGAAGTGGAAACAAGGAAGACAAGGGATCTAATACAGAAACAGAGAGAAACAAAGAACCCTAGGGAAAATACAAACAAGAATATTAATAAAAATAAAAATGGGGAACAAAGTACAACAAATACAAGAAGAGAACCCAGGAAGAGCAAATATGACAAACATTGATATTATCTGTAGACAGACTGGGTAAATGATGAAGATGAAAATTTAAATTATCAAGTGTTTAGTTTACCTTAATTCTGAGTGAGAGGTTACTGGTTAAAATTTGAAACTTAGCACAAAAGTAAGGAAATTTGTGGTTTGTCAATTAACAGTAGCCCCAGTTTCATCCCCAGGGCCATAACAGATCTATCTATCTATCTCATACCATTGAAAAGCCCATTTATTTCTCCTTAAATGGTGCCACATTTGTAAGGAAAAAACAGATCTGAGTATGTGGGTTGCACCCATGAAAAATGTCTACCCAAGAAAATCTTCTCTGCCTATGCCAAACTGCTCATTCTGCTATTAACTCTAGTTTGGTGTCGTTTATTGGATTGAATGATGGAAGTCGGAAGAAACAAGACATGTTGGCAATTTAACAGTGTATTCATTTAAAAAGCAAGGGGCTCAGTAGCCTGTGAAAGAAGCATGCACAGCCACAACAGCCTGGCACCTCCTCCTCATGCTGGACACCAGTTTGGTCACACACTGCTATGGGATGGCATCCCATTCTTCAACCAGCATTTGTCGCAAGTCAGCCAATGTGGTTGTTTTGGTCACTCTGGCATAAACAGCACACCCAGGCTGATCCCACAAGTGTTCAATGGAGTTGAGGTCAGGATGGCAGGCAGATCATTCCAAAATTTAGGGCAAATAAGCAAATTTTCCAGCGATGTAAGACTTATTGCCAAGAAGTATCGAAACAAAAAACAAGTAATTGATCAAACACAATTTTCCTTACTTTTTGTGCTATTTACTTTAATGTCAATCCATATTCATGGCCTATTATAACCCCATTTCCAAAAAAGTTGTGACTCTGTGTTCAATGTAAATAAAAACAGAATGCAATTATTTGATCTCACAAATCCATATTTTTTTTTACAGTAGAACAAAAAAGAACATATCAAATGTTTAAATTGAGAAAATAAATTTTAAAAAGTTAAGACAAGGCCATGTTTACTACTGTGTAGCATCCCCTCCTCTTTTAACCATAAACATTTGGAAACTTGGGAGACCCGATGCTGGACCTCTGGGGCAGGAATGTTGTCCTATTCTCATCTGTTATAGGATTTTAGTTGCTCAACTGTTTGGGTTTCTTTGTTATAGTTTTTGTTTCAAGATGCTCCAAATTTAATCCAATAATTTGGTGCAGGGTCTGGACTACAGCCAGACTCTTTTACTATAAAGACATGTTCAAATATGGCTTCCTCTTTGCATGATACAGCTTTAATCTGCATTTGTGGCAACGGGAACTGTGTTCACAGATGGGGATGTCTGGAAAGTCCATGTAGTGATTTCCATGACAGAATCATTTATCCATCCATCCATCCATCCATCCATCCATCCATCCATCCATCCATCCATCCATCCATCCATCCATCCATCCATCCATCCATCCATCCATCCACCTTCTTCCACCCACCCACCTACATTACCTTTGTAGGTCTGTTAACTGACATTTCCTTTTTTATTTTGGCAGCCCTCTGCATTGTGTGTTTTTATTCAGTTGGGCTTGCCTTTGTTTTGTTAGTGTGTTTCAGTTCACCTGTTCTCCCCACCTGTTTCCGCTTTCCTCACCTTATCTTGTGTGCATTTATTGTCTGTGTCCTCCTCCTGTTCTTTGTTGTGTTCTCCCTCTTGCTGTGTGGTTTCTGTATAGAAAACTGTGGTTATTCCTGGCTGATGTCCAGCCCAGCTACTTTTCTGTTTGTTGTTATGTTTGGAAGACTTCAGCAATAAAAGATGTTTCGAGTCCTGCACTGGGGTCCTATTTCTGCCTGCCACACTGTGGTGCCATGACATTATTGTGATTATTATTATTTCAATTGTCATGTGTAAAAAGTAGAAGTAGGGCCAGATAAGGAATCGTATATATGTCTGTTCCAAAGCAACTGGGTGAGGCCCTGAAGGATGCTGTTTAGCACTAATTTTGGGGCCTCTATTATGGTAACAGAGTTGGATGAGAAGCTTGTTATTGTATTAAGACTTTTGTGTTATACACATTCATGTGATAATCTTG
>VUQK01010431.1:6111-25085 GCA_015106715.1 Bujurquina vittata | reverse complement strand
ATAAAAACTGGAAGTGTTTAAAAACAATCTGTACTGGCTACACCAGAAGTTTCACTGTAATGACACGCTCCCTCACTTCCTCCCTGTAGGGCAGCCGAGAAGCTCAGCCTGACACTGAGGAAAAAGGGCCAGGCTTCTGATCCAGCTCCCTCTCAACTCTCCACCTGCTTCATGGAAATCATCCAGAAAAACCCACCACCCGTCCCCACCTGCCTGCTGCAAGCTGCCACTAGAACCAAGGATTCGCCCAATGTTGGCAAGGTGGACTTCAAATTCTAGCACATCAACATGCAAATTGATCTGTAGTACACTCAAATGCATTAAGCACAATTACTTTGAAATCCCATCAATTATGATACTTGGATGAAAGAACATAATTTAGGCACTCATTAAAATCTGTCATGAAGAAAAAAAAAACTGTGCAACCAGAAAATTTGGTGGTCACCAGGCATTGCGGTGGGTATTTATTTATTTTTGATTGGTGGCATACTGCTGCAGGCCAAATACAGATTTTTTTGGCTGCTCACGCTCATAATTTGCATACGCAGGTCTGTGAAATATAAAAATGTAACCCTCAATTGATGCTAAAGAGAATGCTCACAAGATAATTAGAATTTAATGGTTAATGAGCGGAAATGGGCACAATAATCTTAGAGAATATGTTTCCTATTCTTAAAGTTCTGCTAACAATAGTACTTGCTAGATTTAACTGCTGTTCTAGTATGTAAGTGGCCCCCTAAAAGGCTTCAGCATTAGTTGTGCGGTGGTATGAGTGGTGGCCATGCTGATCTACTGCAACTTTCCCACATTACCATCTCCAAGGTTTATAGACAATCATCAGAAAATATCTGGGAAATATCCAGCGAGTGCCAGTTCTCAGGCTGAAATTGTCTTGCTGATGCCAGGGGTTAGAGGAGATTGGCCAGACTGCTCTGAGCCAGTAGGAAGGAAACAGTAACGCAAATTACCCCACATTACAACTAGGGTATGCAGAAGAGCATCTCTGAACACACAACATGTTAAACCTTGAAGCGGGCTACAGCAGTGGAAGACCACGCTAAGAACAGGAACCTGAGGCTACAATTCACAAGGAATCAACAAAATATGGCCTGGTCTGATGAGTCGCAATTTCTGCTGCTGCATTTGGATGTTGGGGTTAGAATTTAGCATAAATAACATGAACACATGGATCTATGTAGCCTTGTATCAGAAGTAAAGGCTGCTAGTGGTGTTGGTGGTGGTGGTGAAATAGTGTGGGGAATATTTTCTTGGCCCCATAGTACCAAGTGAACATTGTTTAAACCTCAGACTACCTGAGTATTGTTAATGACCATGTCCATCCCTAAAGAGGTGTAGCATATGGTGAGTGTATATGTGGATTACACATTGGCAGAATAATTATCATTAGCACTGTGAGCAAGCTACAAATACAGTCAATAAGATTTTTGCTTGACTGACGTATTACCCCTGAGCTGGTCAATATGCAGTGTTTACATGGCACATTACCAACAATAGGATCAATCACAGTCATTTTGCTGTGATATGTAGTTACATTTCTGCAAAGGTGCACATCAGGCTATGGATTTAAAGCAGAACAATAAATCAACTCATAGCCACCACTCAGCCCCACCCCTGCATACAATGTGCATTATCTAGTGACTACTTTATAGTGCGCACATCATCCCGAATGCATTATTTAAAATGGAAAATATACACATGTCCCACAATTAACGACATCACAGGGAAACAACGTATCTTATTTTGCAGTGCATAACTACATAGAATAAGCCCAGACTGGTGACGTATCATCGAAGGAAGAGCCCATAAACACCATCTTGGAAGTGTTTTGACCATCCGTGTTGTGGGGTAAAGCGATATCAGTCAATTTGGAGGAGATCCTATATCACTCCTCCTTTGTGATACACTGTAATGTGGTGCTAATGTCTCCATCTTGTTCCCCTCCACCCTTCTCCTCACCTCCTTTGGGAGGCAAACTGGGGGGAGATCAATATGGCTGCGTGCCCTCCCCTTGCCTCATAGATGGACTCTTGGGTGTAGTCTAGAGTTACAGATAAGGGCTCAAATAGACCCCACCGCCGGCCACACCTGCCCAAGCACTCAGCTTTGCTTTGCTTGGCGTACAGGAATATGCATGTGTGTGGGAGCCGGGGAGGATTTTCTCTGCTTGTAAATGGTTCTCTTGAATAATTTAACCTTATAAATAGAGTTTGACACACGTTCAATATGGTTAAGAAGCCACTTCTTGCCTAAGAAATTAAAATTATGAGGAGGGGAAAAAAAACCTTCACGGGACATTGGGAACTTATCGTGTGGCAGATGGAAAATGGCTTTCACGTTTTCAAAATCAGTCAATGAAGGATGATCTCATAATGGTGTAATGCAGTCCTGTGCATTTTCAGGAAAACCGCATTCGACTGGGTGTCAGAACATATGTCTATTTGCAATCTTGCAGACCTGAATTCTGGAAAGCCAATTTTATAATTGACTTATAAACCCTAATAGGGCACACGGTCCAGTATATACTGCCTTGTTTTCCTGCAGACCAAGACCTGTGAGCCTTGTTAAGAGGCTGTCAGAATCAGGATATAACTTAATTCAAGACCTTAAAGCCTCTAAATCTCAGACTTCCTCCAGAGATCTGCATTAAGAAATTAATGTCACGACATGCAGAAATACAGCAGGAGGAAGGCATCGTCATACAGCTGATGTATGATGTATGAAGCGGATGTGTAGTTGCAGTGCTATAACTTAATCATGTGGTGTTTTCGGCCTAAAGAAAACATGTTTTTGTTTCTGTTCAACATTTTATTCTTGGTTGTCACTTTATGAATATTGTATGTACTGACAAATCACGTAATGGCTGTAAAGCGCAAAGACAAAGTACACCACCTTTACTTCACCATCCTGAAGTTTCCCTAATCCTATTTGATGTTTTTCACTTTTTTCTGTCGAGGTTTTCTCTTTTCCTGTTGAGGCTTTGCTCAGATAGCATTTCAGCCGCCTGTTGCTGAGCAGCAAGGGCTGAAAGAGCACAAGACTTTTTCTGTGCTCTTTAGCAGTTGTATTTGATGTCATACTCCACAGTCAAAAACCTCTTTGTTGGTAAGGTACATCCAATAACAAAGTTCTTCCTGTTAAAAGGGAGTTTTTCCTTCTCACTGTCGCCAAGTGCTTGCTCACAGGGGGTCACCTGATTGTTGGAGTTTTCCATGTATTATTGTGGGGTCTTTACCGTACAATATAAAATGCATTGAGGCATTGTTGTTGGGATTATACAAATAAATTCGAATTGAATGGATTGATGTATCACTATACTCAAAAGAAGCATGTTATTTCCATTTGGAAACTTGGACTTGGAGGTGGGTTTCATAGTAGCTTGCAGAAGTGCATCAACTGTTGGCACACTAAAGCAGCTTAAAAATAATAAACTATTTGCTTATTGAGTGTGTGGAAGAGTATCAGCTGAACTACCAGTTGATGTGGTCTGGCATTCGGACCTGCCTGCATTACAAACAGTTTGGTTATCTGTGAGGCTGCACTTACCCACAGTGGTGCTTTTACTAAATGCTAGCATGAGTGTGCTACCATGCACACAATGCTCCAACAAGTTCTCACATGCAGTCCTAATGCCTGGTTAGAAGTCTTGCTCGGGTGTTATGGATTCTGTATCCACAGGTATCCTAGGGCCTGCTAAGGCCTGAGTGACGTTAATTTCTTCAACTACACTTGTGCCCTGCACACAGACTGCAAAGGAGTCTGGGTATCTCTTTAGCACAATTTTTCAATCTGATGGGTGGTTCCATGGACATATGTAGAAGTCCCTCAACATATGATATTGACACAATGAGATGCAGTAAGACCATATACAGATTTTTGTCTGATCCCATTATTTTGTGACACGTAACTGGTGTCATTATAAGGAACTGGCGAAGAAGTTAGGAAAAGTTTCACTTGAATTTTAGCCCAATATGTGATTTTTTTTTTTACTAAACCTGAACATGCATGAAGGAAAAGGAAAAGTAAAAAAAATGAAAGTAAAATAAAAGTGTTAAAGTGTGTCTCCTAATGTTGGCCTTTCTTCAGTCTTGCTGGACAAAAATTATATATTGAATCTCTACCATGAACATTAGAAAATGAGGCTTAAAGGAGTACGTGTGTTGGGATGCGGTGTACCCCCCGCTTTAAAATTTGATGAGAAGGCTCTCCTGGCCAAGCACCAGTATGTGATGAGCTGTGAGAGAAAACGTGTTGGCCAGCATGCTGATGCTTTAGTGGGTATGTTCACCCTTCTACTCATATTTCATAATTTGCTACAAACTTAGCCAGGCTTACAATTTATACAGCAAACATAAAGTAGAGCTGAAGCCGATAGAAATTCCATGTTTTGGTTACAAAAAATCTAATTAATAATTTGAGTTTTAACTCATCTTCTTGGCAATCTCATGGCAATTGTTCCAATGTTCATTTTTTTTTTCATCAAACTGGACCGAATAGGTGACCAACAGATATTTTCTTATATTATCTAAATTTGATCACGGCTCTCTTTCTATTTCCTTTGGTGTGCAGGTTAAAGTTGTGCTGAGGGTGAGCCCAACGCTGTCACAGAGCCAAGGCCAACCACCTGTTCTCCGGATCGACCCGTCCAAGAAGAGAATAACCATAGTGGAGCCAGTCACCAAAAGCCAACCGCGTGCTACAATGACACTTGGCAGGGAGGGCAAAAATCATCTGAAGACCTTCAACTTTGATGCTGCGTATCCTCAGGAGTCAAGCCAGGTCTGGTTCTACTACAAAGCATTTAAATATGGCTTCAGTTGTTCCTATTTTCTGTAGTGATATGTCTTAATTATTTTACACTGGCAGATACTGGACTGTGCAGTATTGTTTGGCGTTGTTATGTGTATTCAATGTATAATTTCCCCTTCTATATACGAGACACCACGATTTGTTCCCTCTCTCTGTCTGATGACCTGAAAACTGATAGACTCTGGATAGCCACCACAATTACAAGGTCCATCAATTACATTCAACTTTCACCAAGCTCTGCTCACAGTATCCGAGCCCAAGGGAATCAGTATGCATCCCCCTTCTGCTTCGGTTCTTCCTCTGTATCGGGTGCACTTTTTCAGCGTGGAGATGAATCATAAGATGCTTGCTGTCTTTTGTTCTCTCCGACCAGGCTGAGGTGTGTGCAGGCGTCTTGGCTGATGTCATCCGCTGTGTGCTCAGCGGCAGCGATGCCTGTGTTCTGGGCTTGGGTTGCGCTGATGTGGGTGAGTAATCGGTCGTTGTGAGAGGCCATGGGTTAAAATCTCAAGATGGGAGTGGGATGCTTTTATCATCCACCCCCACCTCCTCCTCCTCTATCTCATTGCTATCTTTCAGCCTTTCTTTATCACTTAAAGTCCCTGTCTCCATTTTCTCTCTCTGTCCTCTCGATACAGATCTCCAGCCTCCTGGTAGTTTTTGTTTCCTCTCCAAGTCCATTTTTCTCTTTTCTGCTTCTTTTTTTTTTAACGCGTTCCCTCTAAGCCATTCATCTTTCACCTGTTACTTTATAAATAAAAGCCTGTTCATCAATTACACAGCATATATGTGTTTGTAAAAGCTTCCCATTGTTTGACATTTCAGCCAAATGTTCCACTTTATCCTGCTGAAGCGCTGAGCTTAGAAGGGACTGTAAACAAAGTGGACTGTGATATGGTGCCATTAGAGAGATGGAACCCTGCACTTAGCGGCGAAGAGGTTTAATAGATTTGTAGCACACACAGGCGCGCGCGCACACACACACACACACACACACACACGTACGCGGGGTAAGGACAGGGTCTCCTTGGACCTGATTTTTCACATGACGCCACTCTCCGTAAATCTGATTGAATTAGTTGGCCGGTACAGACTACATGTGGCCCACAGCCAGGGGGATATCAATCTCCTCCACAGAATACTATTCTCCCCGAATAACGGCAGTCCGCTTCGCATTTAATTGGAGTAAACCAATTCTCTTATCCTCATTCAATTAGAGTTTGGATAAGACGAGAGAGGGTAAAACAGGCCCATAACTCAAAGTAATGTGGGGCAAAAGTGCACTAGAATATAGAATATGGTACTGGTCCATAAAAACATTTATTTGAGCATTCTTGTGAGATTATGTATTATGTGTTTTGTTTGTGCCAGTGCTTTTCTGCGATTATCTCTGTTTCTAGACTGTTCTAGATATCTGTGATTATCTATACTGGATGTGTGTGGGAAAGAAAAAACAGTTTCTTGTATATGTTTTACTACTGATAAGAACTGCCCATTTTTCTGTCACTTTCTGCTTGGAAAGAGCTGCAAACAAACTTTTGCTTTGCGACGTGGTGTTTTCAGCCGTGTTTCTTGCCATATTTGAATTTTAACAGGCGGATTACCTTTACTGTGTACTATTTAGGGCCCACACCCTCATCTGTGACCATGGCCCATTGTGGTTGGCAGAACGCATGGTGAAGCCAGGCGCTCAAATCTCACTTTTGCAGAAGACGAATGAGACAAACCCTGTGACATCATCACTATTATACATCATATATACATTGCTATTGAATCATGGGGTGTACTTGTGAAAATTTTATTTTTCACACGACCGTATATGGAGCATGCGTACATTATTGTGCTCTTTTGTCCACCTCAGGGTCCTGGTCCAGCATGGTGGGGAGTGGTGAGAACATCGGGAAGCTTGGGCTGATTCCTTATGCCATCTCCTGGCTGTACAGCGCCATCGAGCGCCGCAGAGAGAGGACGTGGACTGATCTCACTGTATCAGTGTCTGCTGTCGAGCTGTGCTGCGGAGAGGAGGATACGTTGAGGGATCTGCTGGGGGAAGTTGTTCCCTCATTAGGCAGTATCCAGGACAGCCCGAAAGCCCACATTAGACTCCAAGAGGACCCAGTCTATGGAATTCAGGTAGAAGGATTTTTTTTTTCTTTTAGGAGCAGGGGATTGTTAAATTTCTTCCACTGTGTCTCTTTTACCTCTTTTGCCGTGGCACACAGTGGCCCAGTGACCCACATTTGTAGTGGGTTTCCTGATGAGCATAATCAGCATCAAAGCTGCTGAGTTACTGTCATGATTATAAAATGTAATAAATCTTTGTAAACACAAACAAGCTAAACCAAAGTAAACAAGGAGCTAAGGTTATACTTTTTACTCCTGGCAGGTGACATATTTGTGTTTTCAGCAGTACATCAAAAACTTCATTTAAGAATCAAAAAAACAAAAACAAGTGAAAGTATAGCCACAGTTTATGTCAACTAGTTAGATTTGTTGTCTGTGATGCCTGTAAGCTAGACTTCATGTGTGCCTTCTAGATGTGATAAAATGAATCTTTATTAATCTTTATTTAGGCAGTTTGGATAATGGTCCACACTGTGTTGGAAACAATAATGGTGCTGGGAGTGAAACCTATTATGCTCCACAGCAGATTATATCTGATTGCATTATGGCTCTGCAGCGCTCTCCTCCCTCATACTGCTGTTTATCAAATGCAAGCCGGCATGTCATTAGAGCGGGCATGGCATCCTGATTTTTATGAAAAATTTTAAGAAAAGACAAGATTTTATACTAGCTTCTTCTTTCCTTCCAGCTACGCAACCACAACCGGGTCAAGGCCCCCACTGCCGAACGGGCTGCTTCCCTCCTGGATGCGGCCATAGCGGCACGTCGGCACAGTGACTTTATTACCTACCTGTGCGACAGCTCCATAATGTTCTTCACTCTTCACGTCCAGCCTCCACGTACAGAAAGCAGCACCATTGGAAAAGGTTGGAATGAAATCTTCAGTTCACAGTGAATTAAGTAGTTTCCGCTGTTAAACTCACTGCTTATAAAATTCAGATCAGTTTTCAGGATACGTTACGATTCAAGTGTTTTTTTATTTGCATATCTGAAAACATGCAATGCTTTTTTGCATTTACCCGTCATTAAGCTCAGCTGTATAATTTCAATCCTTAGGTTCACGCAGCCCCACCAAGTTGACCATGATAGATGTGTGTAGTGGGATGAGGGGTATCAACAAAAATAAACCCCCCCATTCTGAACTGGGCCCTATTGTCCTGTCTCTTCTAAGGGGACATAAAGCCACCCCAAACAAGTAAGAATGTAACTCAGAAATGTTACCAGTGCAAACATTTTGCAATAAAATGGAAACTGAATATTTTGAGCGTTTCCTGAAGCACTTGCATTTTTGCATGTAGACCTATTTAAAGTGGTCAAAAACCTACAATTATAACTACATAGGAGTTGCACTGTTTCTGCACAGGAGCGGTAAGTTGACCATGCTCCTTCAAGAGTCCTTGGGCCGCACAAACTGCCACACTGCAGTGATTGCTCAGATCACTGATTCTTTGGCACACCTTCAGGAGACCTTCTCTACCATCCAGCTTGCTTCTCGTATTCGCAGGACACAAAAGAGGACAAAGGTACTCTAAATATCAGTATTTTTTTTTCTTTTTACCAATCTAATCATGTAAATATTTCTCTAGCACCCCAATAACTGTTGAATGTTGCTTTGGCTTTAAAAGACACATCTAATATTGGTTCTAATAGCGTGATCCACATTCATCCAACAGCAATCTACCTCATGTTCTCCTTGTGGGAGGAGTTTGACTAGAGACAAAAGAGGGCTGCAATCCTTTTCTCTGCGGGCGTTCCACTCAACTGATGAGGTAGATGTCGACATGCGTCCTTTTCGCCTGCGTGGTGAGCTAGATGAACGCTCCAGTAGTGACCAGTCTTGTGACACAGTGATCCAGATAGACTCAGATGGCTCAGTCCACCCCAGAGCAGCCCCAAGGCAGGTACAGCCCGAGTTTGTACCCATCATACCATCTTTGCATCCTAACAAGGCTGACTTGGATGACCCGGAGTTTACTGCTCTACTCCAAGAGCTTCTGAGAATTCCTCAGCTGCAAGTAGAAAAGAAGACAGAAGCAACTCTTCTAGGGCAAACCGAAGTCCCGAAAGCAGAGAGGAAGCAGCCAGAGAGGGACTGTCTTAAATGTGACACGTTTGCTCAACTTCAACAACGTTTGGGTTGTATCGATGGAAGTGACATGACAATGGATGTGCTCAAATCTTCCTTAAAAGGTGCTTCTTTAAATAATGTCACATTCAAGTCGCAGCTCCAGAAGGAAACACTTAAACAGTCAGATACTGGAACACCACAGACGCTGCTGAATAAAGGGTTGAGTTGTAGTCAGACCTCTGCTGGAGAAAAGCAAACAGATGGTGCTTCCCCCGGAGACAGTTTTCAGAGAGAGGATTCGGGTCTGTATGACTGTGAGGAGTGTAGTGCAAACAGTTCCAGCGAGGAGCTGCTGAATCAAACTCTCGGCCTAAGCTTGACCTGCCGGTCTGAGCCTTCTAACACTGGAACTCTTAAGTCAGGCAATAAGCTCTCTCCCAAGGGTTTTGATGTGGATGCTAAGGTCAAGGCAGTTACCAGTTCTCTTGCACTTCAGCCTTCAGAAAAACAGGAAAGTGCTGAAACTGCTGAGTGGTACAAAACAGACAAAAGGACCTCACCAGTTGGCAAAAGCTCTCCCATATCTCCTTCCTCTACTTGTCCCTCTTCACACTCCTTAGCTAAAAGTGTTATACTAGGAGATGTCTTAAACAGCCACCCCAAAGAGGATGTAAAGGAAATGAAAGCCACTATCACTGTGACTGTTCAACAGCCACTGGACCTAAAAGGTCAAGATGAGCTTGTTTTCTCTATGGTGGAGGAGGTGACCCTCAGTGGAGCGTATGAGAGAGCGAGGACAGGTGGAAATATTATTTGTATAAGAGACTCAGCACAGTCACAGGCACACACTCAAGATTCTGCCAGTTCTCAGCCAATCCAGATAATCAGCAATGTCAGTGAGGAACCTGCAGCTCCAGGTGCTTCTGATGCACCTGAAAGCTCTGCTGTTCAGTCTGAGGCCACAGGGGGTGGGGCTGAAAAGTCCCATCATCAATTCAGAAGGGAGAAAAGGGTGTTGCCTTCATTCATAAACCACATGCTGATTAATACAGATGCAGGCTGTGACTCGGATGGTGCCAAAGACAATGAAAGTCCTCAGAAAACATTTGCAGGAGTCAAATCAGACTCAGAGACCAAAAGAAATAAAGTCCGATGTTCAGAGGATAGGGTGGTTCTTCAGAAGACCTGTGCACCTTCAGCCTCTGAGAAACATGTCAAAAAGTCTGACAGGGCATGTTATTCATCTTGTAGCCAAATTTCTTACGAGCCAGTTGTCTTAGAAGATTTGGGTTTTTGTAATAAACCTTCAGAAAACAAAATGTGTGAAAATAGAAATGCAGGCAAAATTTACCCCAGAGAATGTGGGCATGTTTATTCCTCTAACTCTGCAAGGATTTCGGAGGTGGCAGAAATCGCATGCAGAAATACCCCCAAGAGAACTGGTGTGTCACCTGGTTGCCAAGAAACCACCCTTTCCTCCTATTCATCAGGCAGCTTACCTCGAGGCTGGCAAAGTGCCAAACACCAGGATGACTACCTTGGAGACTCTAGGGGGCTGACATCATCCACTCCCTGTAGCCCAAGGGTAACTCTGGAGAGGAGGAAGGTAAGACAACACTCCCCTACTCACCATAACCTCCATATCTCCTCTCCTCAAAGATATGGACCAGAGTTCAAACAGGGTTCTAGTAGTACTTTAAGAAGGGGTATTGGATCTTTGATTGAGAAATCAACTTCAACGGTGAAACGTGATAATACAAGCAGCAGGCTGAAGTCACCCACCGAGGAAAGTGGCAGGCTTTTCAGTGCCAAACTGCAGCAGCTGTCTAGAAGGACTAATTCTCTTGGGCGGATCCCAAAGGACTTTCCAACGCTAGAAAGAGGCAGTAGCAACACTTCTATGAGCTCTAAGGGGAGCTCCAAGGGAAGTATCGAAGGGGCTTGCAAGTCTGCTTATAAAGGAAATTTTGAGGGAGACTGTACCTTTCCGAGAGCCAGCAGGAGCCCAAGGAAAAATCCTCGCTCTGAACAGAACCTTCACTTTTTCCCTTCTGAAAACCCTGTGACGCAGTCTTCAAGGCATATCCATTCCAAGCTCTCTGCTGTTGGAAAACTTAAGATATCTAGCCCCAAAGTCCGTCGATCGTCTGCCCCTAGCATCAAGAACCTCAGTGCCTCCCACAAAAACCTGCAGGACTCCATCAATCATAGCGCCAGTCTTTCTCCAGACAGTAAAACAGTTAGCTATGAACGGACATCCTCCTTTTTTCCCTCTTCCCCGCCACGGTCTTATCACTCTATCAGCCGGACCCCAAGCCAGAGCTCCACATGCTCATCTACAAAATCTGCCATCCAGGGATTTGTCAATGGTCGTTTCTCAGACCTCCTTAAGGACAGGGCCCTCAGTCCTACCATAGGAGGATCGGACCAAATGACCTCACTGCCTTCCCCGTACAGTCAACTGACAGCTCCCCGCATGCCCGATCATCTGAGTGGGCATGCAAGTGACACCACCAGTGTGTTAAGTGGCGATCTACCACCAGCTATGGGGAAGACATCCCTGCATTTCTCTAACAGGAACAGTTTGGTGAGCAGTGGCTATGACAGCATGGTAAGGGACAGTGAGGCCACAGGCAGCAGCACCTCAAACAGAGACTCTGTCAGCGACAGGAGCGCCTCCATCCTCAGTGTGGCTCACAGCAGCCGATCATCTCGGAGAAGAAGTAGCACAGGTAAAAACACCTGGACTAACCTGTTTTTGGACCGAATTAAATGATTTTCTTTTCTGGAAAGATTATAAAGCTCATTGTGTTTACATCACGAAGTTAGCATAAATTTCTGACAGAATTCTCTCGAAAAAACACACACCTTGCAAACCAGCACTATTTTAACACGAATACTAGCTTCATCAGAACAGTTTTTGGTTCGTAATCTGACCACATAACATATTAATGTGACATTAATTAGAGATGACTCATCTGTAGAATGCAGCCAGACCTAGTTTCCTTGCTGGCATTAAAAGCCAGATTGTGTAGGACGTAACATCATTAATACATGAACCCAGTGAGGCACTTACTGATGAAAGCAGAAACACAGAAAATGAAGCGTGTTCGGTTGATACAGTAAATTATACAGATGGGCGTGTGCATGCTAGCAGTACTTGCTAACCGAATTATGTGCTCTAACAGAGTTATGTTGGAAACATGGTTAATATTGTGAACAATAAAGAAAACAGGACTGTTAAAGCTTTTGCTAAATTTACAATAGTTCCCTAAAGTCACCCAACTGTTAATTGTTAAGTGCCAATTCTGTGTGTGCTCAATTTCGCCTCACGTATCCCTCTCTGTAATTAAAATCTACAGTTTGAAAATATAAAGTGCACTATCTTTTCCTGAACTGGCAGACTAACTCAATTCAGAGACAGTTGCAATAATCCTGTCTCTGGTCTGGACTCTTGGAAGCTCTGGAAGCTGCGTTTGGCCTCAGGCAAACTGTTCTTCCAGGACGAAACATTGTGCAGGCGCTGAAGGCCACATATGGACATGAACCTAATGTGGCAGCTCATGAATAATTTCCAGCTGTAGCTGCCTTGTGTGGAGATCCACGAGTGATATTGTAAACGTGTGACTCACTGCGACGTCTTTGTGATTCTATTTAATCCTAAACACTTAAATTAAGAGTCAGCACGAGCCTACTAACATGTAATACCGCAACAAATGTCATGAATACCCTTTTTTTAAAAAAGTAAATACTTCAGCATGTTTCAGGAAAAAAAAGTACATGTTGGTTCTCTCGGCTCTAGGTACTCAGCAGCGCCGCGCTTCCCATGATCCACCCCTGACCCTGAGGCGCTCGGCTAGCGGTCTGCGGTCTCGCTGCATGGATCAGGGGATCCCAGAGGCCTACGAGATCAAGGTTTATGAGATCGACAATGTGCAGAGGATGCAGGAAAGAGCAGGTGCTGGCAAACAGGTGCTGGGTTTATTTTGATTCGTTTTTGGAGGTTAAAGGGCACTACATAAAAACAGTATGACCTTTATCAACCTCTACTGGCAACGAGCGGGAACAGCCACCAAAAGACAGGATCACCTTTTTTTTTTCTTAATCAAGTCATTTTTATAACATAGAACTCATTTAGATGCTTTAGCAATGGTAAGTAACAATTCTATTTGCCATGGGATAAAAAAAAATGTTATGGCTGCCATACATTATCTTAGTTTTAACCCATTTATTGATATAATAAATTGGAAAAGGTGCATATTTTTTGAAATGTGCCAAGATGCCATCTTGGTTACAGGGATCTGAGAAACGCAACAGATATTGTGAGGTCATGCAACCTCAGCTATGGTATCAGCTTAATAGTGAGGCGCTTCCAGCATTTAGAGCTATAAAGTAACTCGTGAAAATTATATCCCAAAAATTAGAACAATTTACAATTTCCGCCCGTGGTTGTACCGGGCAGCTACAAGCTGTTCATATCTTTGAGATAATTAAATATCTATTAGGAAAAAATATGTAGCGTGTCTCTTAAGACTTTGTTTTCTCATTTGATTTACAATAAACATCTTTTATTCTTCTGTAACATAAATCTAAGAATATGAATCAAATGAGCTTATATGAGAAAAAAATATGAGTCACTCAAGAGTAAATCCTAGCACGAGACATACATGTCTTATTAGATAAAAACATTTCCCATTGTATGGAATATTTTTCTAATTCTTTTCCATATGGGTAGAAGAAGCTTAATAAGTTCCACTGTGTAAACCTTGAATAAAAGACTCCGCCTGGCATTTACACTGAAAATACGCCTTAAAGCAAAACAGGGTCCATGTGGTGCATGTGGTGACGTAATGTCCCATAACGAGAGGTCTGGCCCCACGAGAGGATTCCCTGCCTCCACCAGTCTCAGGCACGGCAACTTTGATACAATTTTAATGACCACATGGGGTAAATTGGGTCAATGCTGCATCAGAGAACAAAGAAGTGGAACAAACACAACACAATGTAGGTAAAAGATAATGCCACATTTTAAAAATTATACATACGGATTTTAACACATGGCTTTTATTGACCCCGCCAATTAATACAAGGTATTTGCTGTTCTTCACTAAAAACTTTGAAGTTCTCAAATGCTGTATTGCAGCCCTTACTGTGTCAATGAGAAGAGTAAAGAAGTGATTTCAGTTTTGGTTTTAAGCTTTTATTAATTTTTATGTTCTATGTGACTCTGAATAAAATCTTTAAATGAGTAAAAGTCATGAAAAGTTTGTGTTTGTCCTTTCAGGGGCCCAAATGCTTCAGTGCCAAACTGAGGTTTTTGGAGCACCGCCAGGAGAGGATATCCGGAGTGCGAGCCAAATACAACAACCTGAGGCGAGAGCTGGAGCTGGTCAAACGCAGCCTCATGCTGGAGCCCGCCAAGTGGAACCAAGAGTGTCAGTGGAGTTATTTTAGAAAAACAAACTTTATGCCACTTTTCTATCACGTATTAGCAACTTTTTATTGCTAATATCTGAAGAGATTGCTTGATACTACTAGTGACAGCATTAATGAGCAAGCATGCTAAGTGTAACTGGCTAGCCACTATGTTAGGCAGCTATACAGACTGTATAAAGAGACAAACAGACCCATCATCATTCACCCATTAGTCAATGAAGTTCTGTTGTGAACCTCAATTTGAGCATTTTAGCTACATCCACTTTAGCCAGAACCTGAAGTTCCGAGTGTGTAAGCGACCACAGGAGTCATCCCTGTTGGGCATGAATATTAATACAGGTTTAAGGTAAATGGTAAATGAACTAGTTCGTATATAGCACTTTTCTACTTTGAATGAGCACTCAAAGCACTTACAAGGCACATCCATCTTTTATATACAGTCTGTGTTCCTACAGTAATAACCGTCCGGGCCAGTTATCAAGCTAGCTCTAACTTAGCTATGCAGTGTGTATTTGCCATTGTTTGCCTTGTCATGTCAAAGTCAGCTTTGCTGTCACTATACTGATACACAGGTACACAGCGTATACAGTAATTTGTCAACCATTTTACAAGCTACATGACATAGACAACAGTACGTACAACAGTGCAAGATAATCGTGCAGTTTTTACTTGTGCTGATTTGCACACAAATTCTGAGCATACTGTATACTGCATATACGTATTTTTTGTAGTACCTGTTGTAATTTTTTTGCGTACAGCAAGCAGACCATAAAATAAATTAGACACATAATTCTGTAACTCGGTGATGATGGGTAATTTTGCTTGAAAGGTGACTGAAATGATAAAAACACAAGCAATCTTTTGCAGATTAATTATGATGAATCGTTTAAGCTCTCACTTAGGTGACTAAGCAAATAATGAGCTTGTCAGATGCAGGAGGCTGCGTCCTGCTATTCCTGGAGCAGCATCTGGACTCTTCATTAACATCATTAGCTTTACCCTCACCAGTAAATGGTATTTTATATTCTGCTTTTAACACAGAACATTGTTGTTAAATGAGAAGAGGCTGTTAGACCATCAAATGCGACTTTTTTGAATTAAGATATCTCTTTTCTGCGCACTTTTACCTCCAATTTTAGATTCACCCACTTTTCTGCCCCACACAGTAATACATAATAATAAGGTAACGTGTCCCTTCATTATCTTTCCCCAGCCGACCTATGGCAGACGTTCGAAGTGGACTCCATGGAGCATCTGGAAGCTCTTGAGTTGGTGACGGCTCGGCTGGAGCGCAGGGTCAGCCTCTGCAAAGCCAATGTCATGATGGTTACCAGCTTCGACGGTGTCACCAGGAGACGGCGTAAGAAGAGACGGCGAAAAATGTCAGATCACAGAGCCATGAAAGGATACTGACTTACTGAAATATAGTAGGATGTAAGCCTTGGCTTATCTCTTTCTTTTAGCCCATTATGTAGATGTGGTTTATTATCACTGAAGTTACCTCTACACTGAAATAATTTCTGCACAGGGGTGTGTAAGGTGAAATCACAACATAATCATCTTATGTTTTGAAATATCACATTGCTTCTGGTCCCCTGGTGGGAATTCCTCTGGCCCTTTGCTTAATGTTTTTCTGGGATCAGACATTAATTGCACTCCTTTAAATAACCAATTAAGAAGTGTGTTTATGACCTTTTTTTAAAGCATTATATTTAATGCCATCAGTTCAGCTCAGTGCAGCATCTAATGCTAAATAGATATTTTAATGTAGCTAAAGGAATCTGCCAAATATCCCCCCAAAAAATCAACATTTTTGCTGTAAGATGATTTACAAAGAGACACTATGTTTCTTAGACTCCTTTTCCACAAACAGAAAGTGAGTGTTAGTGTCCGACACCACAAACTACTGGGTCCAATTTTGGGCAGAGGCCAAGGTCAGAGGCTATGGGAGGGGCTGCCACAAGAAATTCAACAATGATTGGCAGATGTAGGCCAAAGACTATGTCTGTCATGGATACATTCCCATAGAAATTACCCCATCTTCTGCTAATAACCCTGCACAATAACTGGTACTGAAACCTTTCAAAATGTGTGCATGTTCTCTAAAGGAATAAAGGCAGAAAAGGCTCTGCAAAGGTGCAAAAGAGGAATTAGATCTTGGTTCTCTGGAAAGCTTTTAGGGTAAAACTGCAGTTTATGTTGGGTAAAACCACCATCTACACATCTGTGCAGGACCGCTCAAGAGGCAATCACAGTTCAAAATGAAGCACCTTTGCACTCTGTTAAGCAGTTAATAAGGACATTTGGTAAATGGACTATCCATATAGTGCTTTTCTACTCCTGCTTAAAGCGCTTTTACACTATAAGCCACTTTTACACAGTGCTTTATTTCAGTTGTACCTTATCTATTACTCACTTGGACATGCAGACTTGAGTCAAGGATCCAACCACCAATCTTCCGAATAAGTGGACGACCCACTCTACCTCCTGACCCACAGCTATCCCGTTTGATGCAAATATTTACAATACCTCAACATCTTCAATACAGTACTGTCATTCAGTGACAAACAGAGCAAAACAACTGTAATGCAATTCAATGTGATCTTCATGTACTTTAAGTATTGATTTATTGGTCAAATCAATCATGTAATCAGCCAACACAATGTACTTTGCATTATTCAAACAGGAATTTGTACTTTGTAGCAAAGCTTCCAGCTGTCTCTGAGTAAAGGAGTGATTCGTCAAATTTTGAGCTGAAGGCGGTGGAGCTATCATAAAAAGGGAATACTATGTCACAGATGATGCCATTTTGTAAATAGATTTTGGTGCTAAAACTACAAAGGTTGTGTATTTACTTCTTTGTAACTAATGTAAAGAAGAAAGCTGCCATAATTAAAAGGTAAACATTCAACAGGGATCTTAATGAACTGTGGGAAGAGGCTGAGCTGTAAAGGGAAACAACTGTAGAATTGATACTGCTCAAGTTTGTGAAAGTTACTCCAACAGAAAAGTAATTGTCTGAGTTGAGGCTGTCGGTGATCAATACACTGACTGTAAAACACATTAGTAAATGATTGGGAGTAGAATAAAAGAATGCAGATTCTACTGACTGTGTGATGGTGGAGTAATTACTCTAAAGGAATAACGTGATTAAGTCTGAGGAGCCCCGTGGCTTCGAGCCATGATGCTGGGACGTCCACCTGAATCGATGCATTTAAACAGACAGTGAAGAATCTCTCTCTCTCTCTCACACACACACACACACACACACTTTGGATGTTTGTTGTTGTGAATCTTAATAATCCGCATGTTGTTGTCACTGTGAATACATGAGCACAGCACTCAGTTACGTCTCTGTGTGTGGAGACTGTGCATCCTTTGATTAGCAAAAATTAAAAGTGCTATACTGTCCCTGCTCCTGCTGCCATCACATGTGTGCTCCTGTCATTTCTGCTCACAAGAACCTATTTTTATGCACGTGTGCATGCTTTTGTACTTGTGTGAGTGCAAAGAACGATAATGTTGTGTTGCAGTGTGACATCGTCAACTGGATGGGTTTCTAGAGCTGTCACATAAAAAGGTAATGATAGTAGGCAGAGTTCAGCCTTGTGGGGACATTATAAGATCAGCATCATTAAAGGAAGGAAAAAGTGGGGAAAAAAGCACACACACACACATGCACACACACACACGCGCGTACACACACATCTTGTGTGTGAGCCTGCTGAATGTCCATGGATCATTTAAAAGGGAATAATGCATTTAGTTAATTTTTTTCTAGATATTTCTCCTTATTTGGAAACACTTTAGCCACAGCTTAGCCAAATGCAAACTGATCCTGAGCCAGTTTAAACAATCACTGCACTATTTTAAGATGATGTTGTGGGAACAGCTTCACTTTTGTTCATTTGCACATTTAGGGGGAAAACAAAGCGCTATTTCTGCCTCTGAGAACTGAATTTTAAAGCCTTCTGGTAATGAAAGATAGAAGTCCATGTAAGGTACATTTAAAATAGACAAAATAGATACTGGAATTTTGGGGCTGTGCCCAAATGTGGAGCTTGGGATGGCAACGGCCACTGCAGATGAAAGCCACAAATTCAAATGTCACCACAGGCCAATAACCATTTACTCTGTATTTACTGAAGCATGTGCGACAGGCTGCATTGTTCTCCTAAATGACAGTTGCCTTAACCCACAAAAACAACCCGGCTTCACTGCTGCATGCAAACATAGAAGTCGAAATAAAAAAGGCAATGCTTTTTGGACTATTTTCTTCTGAACATCTAATCTGTTACAACTGGCAGCATCTCCCTCTCTGTAATCTTTCAATCCCTGTGCCTCCTGCAATCAATCAGCGCCACATCTGCCTGTAGCCTGGCCATGCCAACAATGTTGCATGTGTCATTTTGCAGTAATTGAGAGGTGCATGATAAACTAAAATTATGATGTGAGAATAAGCTGCCTGTAATGTTTGCCCCCCCCCCCCCCCCCCCCCCCACGGGGGGGGGTTCCTCCC
>VUQK01010430.1:0-19667 GCA_015106715.1 Bujurquina vittata | reverse complement strand
TAAATACAAATAGATTATTTTTGTCTATAATTTTGGGAAACTTTATTGGGTTCTCTGCCTGGTGAATTGTGAAAAGATTTTGTTTGTCAGTTGTTTGTCCATAAAATTTGCATCTGAATAGTTTAAGCGGCAGCAGTGATGCACTTTATGCTTCAGGGGGAAAAGGGGGTCTGTTGCCACGTATAAACTTATCTTAAAGGCACAAATGAACCAAAATATAGGAATAAATTTTGTTTTAAAGATCTTTTGGCCACTCCTGACCACTCTTTACAATAAATTCTGAGTGAAAAACCTGTTTCCTCCTCATTTGGAGCAGAATCGGCCGCCTGTTTGATGGAACGGAGCCCATAGTGTTGGACAGCCTGAAGCAGCACTACTTCATCGATCGGGACGGCGACATGTTCCGGTACATACTCAACTTCCTGCGAACTTCCAAGCTCCTCCTCCCCGATGACTTCAAAGTGAGTGCCTGATCAGGTACTTCCACAGTTCACCGCTGCTGCGCGTCTAAAACAAATGTCAGAGCGGAGACTCTAACGCGCGTCAATAGTCCACTGACATTTGAGTCTGTAGACCACTCAGAGTCCTGAGACTACTGCTGTTCCATATTTTCTGTCATATGCATAAAATTCTGAGAACAGATCCAACAATAACCAACAAAGTGTGGTAAAATCAACAAATGTGTGTCTTTGGCATGTGTTCCACTAGTCTGAAAGGTGACATTATGGCAGCCAAGGAGCCCAAGATCTCAAAACTGATTAATGCATGGAAACAAACGGAATTTATAGTAACAGTGGCTTAATATTTGCATCAGGGAAATTACCTGTTATCAGCATACCGTGACTTGAGGCGAGAAGGAGGTAGCAAGTCACTGCCAAAGACGTTCATTCTCTTCACTTTCTTGCTCATTAATTCTTTGTCACAATTATGACAACCCAAACAGAAAACTGCCTGCAGCCAATGAGTATGAACTTTTTGTTTGCTTATAGGAGCTTTCAGATGAATCGGAAGGTATGTGATTTGTTTGTCGAATAAATGAAAATGAGCATCTTCCTTCTACCGAAAGGCACTCAACTAAATCCTTTCCATTAGTGCGTTAGCAGCAGAGCAGCTGCTACCAAGGTTATAAAACATGAGTACTGAACGAATGGATTCATTAAACTTTGATACATTTTCTTGCTAAAAACGTAGTATTTTTGCGGAGGGCGTTATGTGCTCATCAGCCTGTGTGTATATTTGTGTTAGGCTGCATTTCTATGATCTCCTCTTACGGCCAGTTTGAGATTGCGCCGATGCTTCTGAATACGTCTCGTTTCTGCTGTGTATGCAGGAGTACTCTCTGCTCTACGAAGAGGCCACTTTCTTCCAGCTGGCTCCTCTAAAGGCCGAGCTCGAGCGCTGGAGGGCTGAGCAGGAGCGCAGGGACGTTTCTCGAGACTGTGAGTGCGTTGTGGTCCATGTGACCCCGGAGCTCGGCGAAAGGATCAGTGTGAGCGCCGCCCAGACAGTGATGGAGGAGGTTTTCCCTGAGGTGACCGATATCATCTACAGTTCCATGAACACCAGTTGGAACCAGGACCCCACACACATCCTCCGCTTCCCACTCAACGGCTACTGCCACCTCACCTCAGTTCAGGTACAAAACACACTCTGGATGCAGTCTTCCACGAGGGTTAGTAAGAATCATGCTGTAGTGTGCTTTCTAGATCATGTTTTCTGCCAGTATGTGTTTGGTCTCAGATGTCAAAAAGATGATTTTGCAGGTGGTGGAGTTCTATAATCGGATGCTGCCCAGTAAAATGAATCAGTTAGCAATAAGTCGCAAAATAATTTTTGTGAGCTCCAGTGGATTTTTAATCTGCTGACCTGTGCTGCTGCTGACTTTGGGGCTTACTGCTCTGTCGATTCAGCAAACTGCATCTAACAATATATCTGTAAAGCATACTCAGTCAAAAGAGATGGGTAAGATTTCCCCTTGTAGCTGGCACACACCCTACAGTCCCACTACTCCAAGATGAGAACCACCAATCCCGAGGCACCACCACAGATGTCCATGTGACATTGCAGAGGCATGTCAACCAAGACAGCCCAACAACATCCAGAGCCTTAAGGAACTCAGGGGCCTTGCCACCCAGGAGCTGTTTTACTACCTCAGCTCCCTACCCTACCCTAACCCTAACCCAGTTACAGTATGGGTGAATCATCCCCCTCGTCCCCAGACTCTGCTTCCTCTACAGTAGACGTGTCCGTGGCAGTAAGGAGGTCCTCGAAGTATTCCATCCACCGCCCAACTATATCCTTATTTGAAGTCATCAGCACCCCACCCACAGTATACAATAGAGCACCTCTTTCCCCTCCTGAGTCACCTAACAGATTGCCAGAACACCAACAATGGAGGTGTAGAACATGGTCCATTTGGACTCAGCGTCCTCGCCCTTTGGAATACTGTCAAAGTTCTGCCAGAGGTGGGAGTTGAAGGTCTTGTGGACTGGGTGGTGATGAGTTGACTGCTCAGCTCCTCAGTGTCCAGAGCATACAGCAGCAGATCTGATTATACAGTTATGAAAGTGATCACTGAACTGCAATCACGTGCACTTATGGACATCCTTGTGTTCAAACATGGTGTTTGTTATGGACAAACTCCGGTTTGCACAGAAGTCCAATTAAAAAAAAAAGCACTCGGGTTCAGATCGGGCAGGCCGATCCTCCCAGTTACACCCTTCCAGGTCTCACTGTCGCTGCCCACATGAGTGAAGTCTCCCAGGATGAGTATACAAGGATACCCACCCCAGCCTGCCTCCTCTCACCGAGGGCAACTCCAGACTGGAACAGAGTCCAGCCCAGGTCCAGGAGACTGGTTCCAGAGCCCAGGCCATTGGATGAGGTGAGCCCGACTATATCTAGGGGGTATCTCTCAACCTCACATACTAGCTCAGGGTTCCTTCCCCACCACAGAGGTGTTGTTACATGTTCCAGTAGCCAGCCATGATAGCCAGGGATCACACCACCAGGGCCTCCGCCCTTGACTGCTATCCAATCGGTTTTGTCTCTTGGAGCAAATTCATCAAGGATGAGGAGAGTCCAAGACAAACAGCTTCCACTGTGACCAAAAGCTGTGTTCAGTGCACATGTCTCAAACTGTAGTTTAACTAAAGGCGTCAGGACGACATCTGGGACTCTAAAATTTGCCATCTCCTGTTATCTGTTGACTCTTTGTCAGATGCCTCCCTTCCACCATCCATCAAAGGCTGGTGGGAAATGTGTTTTTATATTAGAATACTGCGGGAATGTTGACAGTCAGTTTATAACTGTGCTGTGTGGAGGCAGGTGACACATTTCATCACATGAATTTCTGTCTGCCTCTGTCTCTGGGGGGTTCTCAGTAAGACGGAGCAGCGGAACAGAGAGCAGAGGACTCCCCGGGGCAAACTGAGATAATGTCAGCATGTTCACCTCAGGAGGAAAGGCACAGAGAGGGAAACTAATGGACTACTTCAGTTTGTTTGAGGCCAGAGAGGCTGATGGATTTTTCTGAGACAAGATGGAAGGTGACCCTGGGTCCTGAGGCCCCCAGCTAAGATATTATTCGCAAAACACTTAAACACAAATATAAAACTACAGACAAAACCTTTAAAGAAAACACACAATTATGACTCTTTTCATATTCGTACTTATTGCAAACATCTGTTTTGTGTCAAAAACTTTGACTTCTCAAAAATGCGATGATTCAACTGTATGGCGACCAGTTTGATAAAGCAAAGTCAGGAAAAAAGCACCAACAGCAAGTGCTTACTAGGAAGTTCATAACGTTAGCCATCATTATGAACATCGAGTTTAAATGTGCATTTGGCTAAAAAAAATAAAAAAATGCAGCAGTCTCATTGTGAAACCCTCTTGCAGTTTTTATTTTTCCCAAGGTTGTCTTTGGTCTTCAAAGCTCAAAAAGGGTCATGAATCCAGAGTTCTGTCAAGGCCATCGCTTCTCATGACATTTTACCCGATTTGAATCACAAATGGCAACTTGTGTCCGAATAATCAAATGAGCGCAATGTGAAGGGGTTTTAAAGGGACAAAACCACCATTATCGAACGACGTTACAGGTAGCGTAACATGCTCCACGACCCGTCTACGTCGGTCATATGTGCTCAGGGTGAACCTGTTCTCATCTGTGAAAAGCAGGGTGCCACCGGTGGACCTGCCAATTCTGGTGTTCCATGGCAAATACCAGTCAGGCTCCATGGTGCCGGGCAGTGAGCACAGGGCCCACTAGAGGATGTTGAGCCCTCAGGACACCAACCTTGTTTGGTCAGAAACATGCTGGAGGTGTTCATCCTGTTCCTCCTCACCCAAAGGAGCAGATACCAGTCGTGTTGATGGGTTAAAGACCTTGTGCAGGCCTGCCCATTGTGACATGCTGCTGTGATTAACTAATGACTAAATGAACAATATTAAATTACATTAGATCAGGTCAGATGAATTGGTTGCTTCTTAAAACATATTTTTACGGGAGAGCCTTTCCTTTTCTGCTTTCATTTGAGTTTTAATTTGAAAAACAGAACAGTCTTTTATTTTCTTGAGGAATTTGCAGGGGCTGATTATATGCTCTAGTGTGCTGTCCTTCCTGTCCTGTGGTATATCTCTATTCTATCAGGTCTCAATCTTGTTTTTATCTGCAGTAATCATAAAAGAGTATTTGATAAAGGTGACGCCTTTTTTTATATTCATCCTGGTGAAAATTAGTACAGCTTTTAATTCAGACTCTGCAGGTTCAACTCTTGAGGCGTTTACCCGTGAAGAGCACCAAGGTGGGAACTCCATGAAATGCTGAACAAGTCCCATCCTGCAGCATTTTTGACTCCAGCATGACATTATCTGTAATGTCACGATGGATTTTCTTGTCGTGACTCATGTTGCTGCTGTTTGGTTTGTGTGCGACTGCAGGTGCTGGAGCGGCTGCAGCAGAAAGGTTTCTTTATCGCAGGATCGTGTGGCGGCGGAGTGGATTCCTCCCTGTTTAGCGAATACGTTCTACGGCGGGAGATGCGAAGCAGACACCCCCTGATCCTCAAAGCAATAAAACAGGAACTGCTGCACTAAATACACCTGTCCTGCGCAAGTATGTGGACGGATTTTGTTACGCGAGAACAGCAACAGAAGAGTGAGCAAACGTGAATACAGACTCCTTCACTCTGCAGCGAAAACGTGACATCACAGGACGTGAATCATGCGAAATATGGTCTGAGCTTAACACATGAAATGGAGGGGAGTGCCTGAATTAAAAGACATCACGGCCATCTTTTCGCCAGTTTATTTCATCACATTGATGCAAGATTCTGTAATTTTTTTCCCTCCCGTGATTCCCAAAATTGTCCTCATTGGCTTTAAGGTTAAAAATTCTCGAGGCGAAATTATCAGAGTATAAACAGTAGGGCAAATTGAGCCTATACTGTGTGTGTGTGTGTGTGTGTGTGTGTGTGTGTATAGAGGTTTCAGAAAGTGTTCAAATCCCTTCATTACATGTTAATGTCATTTTAAATGGAGGAATTTTTTTTAATAATCAGCACTCTTGAGGTGAAAATATGCCTCAAGACATTTTTGGAAGATGTGTTGAATCAAAAAGTCTACAAAAGGTAAACAGACCGTTAACGCTGTACTTTGGGAATTCCCCTTTGGTAGCAAAGACAGCTCCAGGTCGTCTCCAGTCTCCACAGGGTCTCTGAGCAAGTGTGTCCCATTCTTCCTGTCTGGTCTCAGGTTTAGACTAGATAAAGGCATCAGTGAAATGCCATCTTCACATATTTGGTTTGGAGGATTTGTTATTTAACAACTTAACATGTGTTCAGTGAGCTCACGAATGCTCAGCTTCTTCTTTAACACAGATACAGAATCATGCAGGCTTCACTTCAAATCTGTAAACAAGTATTTGCATTTCAGATGTGAATCAGTGGCTACAAATCATCAAATATTTTCTAGGAGTCAACGCTGGTTGTTATACATTGCAACATATCCACAGTTGGACTGAACATAGTGTGTAAATCTTACTTGCATGTACCTTTGCATTGATATTTAATACTTGCGGAGACCATCAGTTACTTCTACCTGATGCAAACGGGACAGGTTTATTTTTGGTAAAGCAAAAAGAGCATCCTTGTGACAAGCACAGGTCTTTATTTCATTTTAAGCCGTAATTTTATTTATAGCATGCAACATTTTTACTGTAAAAGCACAATTTCTCTTCATTCTGTGAGGAAATGCAAGAATCTACACAAAATAATTGAATGTATTTTTTTTGTTTTTTGTGGGACAAATCAACGCTACGTTGTGCATTCATATGCCACTTCTTGTTTTGCATAATTACTGTAAGATAATTTTCAAGAATGAACTGGAAGGATCTTTTAAAGGCTGAACGCACAGACGTCGGTCCCGAGTTTTATTTTGACGAGGCAAACGTCAGTCTTCATTCACGTGTAGCATTGTGCACATTGGACAGTTCAAACTTTTGGGAAATGTGCTTGTCAGACACTGAGAAGATATTATCTTAATGTGTAAAAGAACCTTTTAATGTTGAACACACACGTTAAATAAAAAATGAACATGATCGACATCAATGTACAGATCTCAACAAGAAAACAAATGAGCACATTTTCCCAAATGCTGAACTAATTGTGTAAAAATATTGAGATTTTTTGCAGTTTTATTTTATTTTTTGGGTACTTTTGCTCTAACTTTGCTCTGCAGTACCTGGAGGCTTCAAGTCTGAGCTGACTTGCAAGCGATGGCAATCACAGTATGTAAGAAACCACAAAAATGCTTCAGAGAACCTGAGTCAATAAAAGAACGATTAACAAGGATACGCATTGCTCTTTATTACATGCTATAACAGTGTCTGATGTTTTGCATCTAAGTTCAGGTTCAGTTAAACCAGAATTCTTAGTCATTAGCTGAACCCAACTGCTGCACATAAATCAGATTCCTTCACTGAAGCTAGAAATATGTGCACATTATTGTTGGCAATAGTCTACTTAGTCATGGTCCCCGTAACTGACTGCTGTATTAATCTGTCAGGCGTATTAGATAGTCACACACAGGTGGTCGTCAACTCAAGGTTTCCCAGTTTAGCCACGTTCATGGATGGGTATATGAAAAAAATATGAGGATGACCCCACAGCCAACAAAAAACAGCAGGGAATAAAGTTTGTTCTAATCTTATTTGTGCTCATCATGCTAAAGACGGCCCCTTCCAACTACTCACTGAGGTCCACAGGATCATCCAGAGACAGACTGATTTTGTGGGTGAAATGCCTTCATAACCCTAAAAACTCAGTACTAAACTCAAAGTTCCCAAGCTAAGCCCCCAAACCTCCTTTCCTGTGCAGTCCTCAGACACTGAAAACAAAGGAGACACTCAGATGTGGCAAATTCAACTCATTTAATGGTGAAACAAGCAAACTCCACACTCAGAACATGCAGCAGTAAACAGCTGTGTTTGCACTCACATGTTTCAGCATCTGATTTTTTTATTTTCAACAGAAGTCTACAGGTGAATCAAAACTGATTATTAGAGACCAGATGATCATCAACGATCCAGCAACACTACAAAGATTTCTGGCCTGGAATAAAGTACATCAAACAGAACATCACAAAACGTGGACTCTGGCTAACACACATGTAGATCACGTCCAGCAGAAAGACAGAAAACAGCAGGGAATAAAGCTTGTTCTAATCTTATTTGTGCTCATCATGCAATAGCCCCTTCAAACTACTCACTGAGGTCCACGGGATCATCCAGAGACAGACTGATTTTGTGGGTGAAACGCCTTCATAACTCTAAAAACTCAGCATTAAACCCAAAGTTCCCGAGCTAAGCCCCCAAACCTCCTTTCCTGTGCAGTCCTCAGACACTAAAAACAAAGACAGATGTGGCAAATTCACCAACATCACCAGTAACACTACAAAAGATATCTGGCCTGGAATAAAGTACAACAAACAGAACATGACAAAATGTGGACTCTTGCTAACACACATTTATTTAGATCACGTCCAACAGAAAGACGAAGTTAAGCTGATCAGAGCATTGCTTTGTAGAGGCGGAGAGAGTGACGCAGGAAGGGCTCCTGCTCCATACACATCAGCAGATCCTTCATGATAACCCGAGTCACTCTCCGAACGCCTGGTCTGGGCAGCAGAGACACCTGAGACACACACACACACACAAAATTAAATATGACCCTGCTTTTATGGAACCCTCCCAGCAGCTGAATGACGACCCTGACATGAACCTGCTCGTCTTATCGTGACATGAATTCCATAGCTTAAGAACCAGTGTAACAAAACGCACAAACGTTACCTTAAACTACAGAAGTTCATTTTCTACTTTCAAAGCAGCAGTTTGACAAAATAATGTCAGTCACGGTTCATCTGTTTTCTGGTCTTCCAGCATCATCTCCTGCTTTTTAGTGAAAAAGGCTGCTATTGATTTAATTTCATCTGAATCCTTCTCAGATTACAGCGCACAATCATGGAAAAACAAACACCTTCATTCTTTTCTCCTGGGGTAGAGTTGTTGCTGTACTTGGGACCATTGTCCTGGTGCATGACCCCATTTTGGACAAGCTTTAGCTCTAAAACAGATGGCCTCACATTTGACTCTAGAATAGATATTATATGTCAAAATAAGATTTAAAAATAAAAAAAAAGGTTTCTTATTTTACTGTGTGCCATCTGAGCGCTAATACATGCTAAAGAGTGAAAAAGAACATCTGCGCAAAGAGCTCCAAAGAGCTCTCACCATCACTCCTCCGTGTTTCCTGTCAATGTTTGCTGAACTAGCTGAGGGAAAGTCTGCACAGACGTGAAGGAAGCCCTGCAGCAGCGAGGGGAAACAGACAGAGGCGGCATGCCGGTTTCTCCTCTGGGTAATGGAGTTCAAAGGCAGAGGGAAGAGTATGCAGCTAACAGAGCATCCCCATCTATAAACCTACAGCCTGGAGCTCTACGACTTAAACACACAAAGAATTAAAGACTCAATGAGCTAAACTAACAGTCTCATACAGGCTAACTGCAGTAGGCTGCAGACTTCCTGTGTGTCTTCATCAGCTGAGGAGGATTTTTAAAAGAAACCCATTCTTTCAACAGCATGAAAGAATGGGTTGACAGCATGAAACAGCCTTTATTTTTTATACAGTGGTGATGCAAAATAATGTGGGATTTATTTGGGGGGGGTTTACATTTTTATTTATCTGCTTGGTTCTAAAAAAAGAACAATGTGTGTTGTTTTTTTCTTTGTCATCAATGTGAAACATTTTGTCTTTGTTTTTTGGAGACAGCTAACAGGTCAATGTTCTCCTCTTTGATTTATGTATCATTATGTACACTGACATATAAAATAATACAGTTGCACTGTCATCTGATAGACTTTTTATACAAGTTTGCCAAAATATGAAATATCTTCCAAATATGCTGCATTGAGTAATATGTTTCCCAGGTTTCCCGGCTATCGCCTGAGAAAAATTGTCCAGAGTTGAAGTGAAATTGTCAAAACAAACAAACAAAAAACCCCCCACCTGGCTTTCAGTCTGATCCACAGGTCTCTTTCTGCGAGGCCCGATGGCAGCCAGAGCAGTGAGGTTGGCCTCTTTTTGCTGCAGCTGGGCTTCCTCTATTTGTTTCAACTGAAAACAGAGGACAACAATTTAAAAGGCCATCCTTTGGTTTTCCTTTGATGACAATAATATCTCATTTACGTCCACAGAAGGTGAATTATACAAAGGTTAAAGGCGTGGCTGCTTTGCTTGACGGGCGCTCCAACAGAGCCAATCAGTGCACTCCAGGTGGCTCCAATGTGTTTGTGCAACTGGTTTGGAGCATTTTAAATGGAAATATCCAAAAAATAACATGGCTTGCCAAGACCAAGACATTTTATCTGTGTGAATTCACCAGCCTAACCACCCCAAGTTTGTTAAATGTGTGTCACTAAGCACGTTTTATTCAGTGAGAATCTTTCCAATTTGCACCTACTCGTACTCTCAGTACTTTTGTGTAGGTACAGACTTGGCACGGTGTAAGCATGTGCACGGTGCAGAGGTTGAGAGTGTGTGTGTGTGTGTGTGTGTGTGTGTGTGTGCGTGTGTGGGTGGCAGAGGTAGGGCATGTAAATGAACAGATTTCATTGCTGTCGAGAAGCCTCTGGAGGCGTCATGGCTCAGAGCTACACAGCTACACAAGCCATGTGTGGCATTTCCGCCTCCTTAAATAGCCACAGTGCTACCGGTGCCTTTCATCTGCCTCGCACTGCTCCGTGCCCTGCCGGCAAAAAACATTACACACACCATCACATTACTAAATGAACAATTAGCATGGAAAAGTAGCGGGGACTTGAAGGGTTCCCAAACAACAATCTTAGTCTGGATAAACAAAAGATCAGGTTGGAGCCATCTGGATGTCTACGGTTACACAACTTACTACTCAGGAATAAGGTCCAAAAATAAGTCATTAAAAATCAAGTGGCTTTACAAAACATGGATTAAAACATATTTAGCAAGCGAAACCCTAATTTCACAGCAGCCGGTTATTAGTTTTATACACGAATGTGAGGACTTTGTTTAACTGCCTGGGCTTACCTCTGCGGTTACCATGTCAGGTTGGCTCTGCAGCCCCCGTTTACCATCGAGATCTAATCTAGTTCAAAGTCCGTCACCATTAGCTGAGATACTACGGAGAAGACAGAAGTCTTGATTTACAACAAATCAGTACATTTTTACTTGTGTTTTTTGTGACTCTTTCTGGTCAACGTCTCCCATCATTCCCTTTCAACTAATCAGTATTCTGCCAATGTGTAGCATTATTAGTAGTCAACTTTTTGACTACTGTAGTGAATTTAAACAGCCTCTGGTTTGGTTAAAATTCAACAATCCCTCTCTCTGCAAAGCCAAAAAGCTGCACAAATATGCACAGTCAGGCTCATTTTTGTCCCCATTTTCCAGAAAATATATCTAGTAAATACAGAGCTCACAAAAAGCATTTGTTCACAAACAGATGATGTAAATTTGAAGAAAAATTTGCCACTTAAGACGCAGAAATGACCTCTTTGAGACTGTAGAGAAGGAAACACATACACACCTCTTTGGCTTTTTGCTTGAGCTGCTGATGCTCTGGATCACCGGTGTGTGAGCGACTCTGTGACCATAACAAGATGATGTTTTATAGGCTTTTATATAGAAATTAAATAGTTTTATAAAAAAACAGTAATCTTCATAGAACAACAGAGAAAACTATTAATTTAAGTCTCATTTGGGTTAGATAAGCATGCAGCCTCTTTCTGGCCTTCCTTACTCTGGCAAAGCGCATCAATCTCTCCCTCTCCTCTTCATCTTTCCTCTTCTTCTGCAAGGTCTCGATTTCCTCGAGGAAATGGAGCTGAGAGCGCACATCACTCAGCGGGGTGTGCCACTCGTCCTGCTGTTGAAAGGCAAACAAGTTGAATACAAAGGGGACCACCACTTGTTGCAGAAGATTTACATTCAGGACAGTCACGTTATACAAAGTCTAAGATAATGCATCAAAATAATCTCTTAGCCGAGCACATATCCACATCCCACTTGTACATGTCTAGAGAACCACAGAAGAGAGGTTTCTGCTGCTGCTGTGCTCTCAGTATTCACACCGCTACTAGCTGAAGGAATGTTTTGTTCTTTTGACAGGGGCTCAGACTTACTATGCTATCTGGTGCATAGCATGCAGGGTGTGCTGGCCCCACATGCACTATACTGCCAAATCATTGACATTTTGTGTTCCAACCACTTCCATGGCCACAGGCATCTAAAACCAAGCACCTAGACTGCTTCTACAACCATTAGTGAAAGACTGACCTGACAGAACAACACTGGGAGGAAATAGAATGGAGACTGTGAGCCAGACCTTCTCGTTAAACATCCGTGTCTCACTGATGTATGCAGGAAGAAGACTAAACAAAGTATATATTAACACCATTTAGTGTTAATATAGTCCCCCTTCTTAATTTATTGACTGTACCTTCAGTGTTGGCTTACGATGTTCTGCTATGACAGTGAGTTTCTCCAGCAGCCCACGGAGAAACTCCTGAGCAGCGTGAGAAACCAAAGCAACAACCTCTGGACCGACGTCAGTTACTCCCAGTGCCTGTCCTAACAGAGGACAGAAACATCACATCACAGGAGTCATAAAGGCTTGTCTGAAGCTATATGACATAATAAAAACTTTGTCTCAGTCTGGATCCTGTACCTGTGTGAAGGATTCTGCTGAGCACCAGCTGAGGCGAGAGGAAGAGCTGATCCTGACATGACTGCACCACAGAGCCAACTGAGGCGGTCAAGATCTGTGCGTTCTCCTCTCTCAGGTTGACTCCAGCCATGGAGGTGACATCATTAATGTCATCATCTTCCCTTGGAAACAACACATATTTGTGCTAGGGATGAGTGTGACTAGTGGACTAGAAGATTAAGCATTCCTGCTGCAGTTAAATTATTGCTTAATATTTTATTAAAGATCAACGCCAGGTAATTGGTGGCTCCAAGATGTTATGCAGACCCCTGCCACAGAGGGCAGCACCAATTCCCCTCTCTGTGACGGCAGTTTGTACATAAGAAAGGTGGAAAGAAAGACTGAAAAAACAGCACAGTGCCACTTTGAAGCAGAAAATACACAGATGAATGTACAGTTGCCAGAAATATCCCTAGTTTATATGCTTTCACATCATAGTGCACTCCCTGGCTCCATATTCGAACCACCACAGCTAAATGCCTTTTAAAGTCTCAAATGTGCATTTGAAGATACTGTATGAACTTCACATCTTACTTGTAAAATCCTGAACTGTCTTTGCATGCAAATTTGGTAGAATTAGGCAGATCATGAGTGAAGGGCTGCTTCACTGAAAAACCTCCTATAAAAAAAGCAAAATGTATAAAGAGTGAGAGGAGCGTAGGGTCAGTGTAATACAGTCTGTACATTTAACTCCACTGTGCCAGGTTTTGGATTTGCAAAGCCTAATAAAAAAAATTTAAATCCCATTTAGGTCTGCTGAAACAATGAGGACACGTGTGATGACACGGTGTGTGACAGCTGGGGGGTAGTTTGGATTTATTAACTTTATAACTGGCCTGGACAGGCAAAAGGGGAGCTATTTTCTGTATTAACCACCCTGAGACAGCACTGACACACTTATGCGGAAACAAACAAACATGCACAGCACTTCACAAGATATCAACCAAAGCAACGATATCCTCATTTCCTAAAGTTTGAAAACAATTTATTGCAGGTTTGAATCAGGATCAATTATGCATTTAAGTTTGACGCCAAGATTCAGATTCTAACTCTGTATTTTTAACAAACTTTACCTGGGAAGTATTTCCCTGACTGAAGCACTATGGTGGGTTTCTTGGATATGCAATTTCTGGACTGGATTAATGTGGTTATCCCAGGTTTCAGAGCCACTCCTCGAGTCTGGAAAACCTGCATTTTAAAGGGAAGTTATTAGTCATCATTTCCATCCTACATGTGTCACTGGTAATAAAAATGACTCCAGCTCAAAGCTTCTACATCATCTAAATATCTCAGACACATTTGCTGTAATATAATATACAGAAATAACCCTTAATATCTCGTGGAGCTACTATTTCAAGCGTCTTACCTCAGATTGCATCGTGTTGGGCATGTACATGTACTTAAGTTCTTCAGAGTAACCAGAACATGTTCACATGCACTGCAATAACCTAGTTAATGTTAATCCACTTATTCAGTACAGCAAAGGGAAAAGCTTTCAGCTGCTAAATGTAAAGTGAGGACGCGTCCAACAAAAAACAATTTTACTGTCAATAAATTTCACACAGTCTCCTGCAAATAGAAAAACACCTAAATCGAGTCAATATTTGGTGACTTTAAAACTGCACCATTTCTCTTTAGTGCCCCATCAAATCTCTTTTTTTTATGCTGACTGCACAGGATGATTTTTTTTTCTCCTTATTTCAAGGAATTTCACAACTTTTGTTTTCTGTGACCCTCCCCAACAAATCCTAGTGAGTCAAATCAGAGTCAGGCTTAGAAAGACTCGTTGATGCAACTGACCCCTGAGATCTTTACGAGCTCCTCGGATTCGTTCTTTTAAAAAGAATACCGAGAGTGAGAAAGCAGCTTTCAGCACTCTTCAAGACAAATCAAATTATTACCCAATGATAGAAATCCAACTGTAACCTAGATACTTAAGACCACAGTCTCATAATAAATGTTCAATATTTCATTCAACCAAACAGCATTTGTTTACCTGCTGGCTGCTCTGAAGGGTTTTTCCTGTCTCGTTTCTGGACTGCTTGACGCTGGGAGACCGAGTTGTTGGGGCAGGTGTAGAAGCTGAAGCCTGTTGGATGAATAACTGGGGGTCTGCAGTGAGGCAGCGCACCGCAGGAAGACTTTTCTGATAGCAATGAGAAAAAAGACCAGTAGAAATAGACATCATCCCATCAGCTAAATAAGCAGTAGAAGGTCATAGCTGAACGCAGTCTAGCTATGCTCAATATGATTCATATCCTTTCACCAACACATTGTGAAGAAATGCTAATTTTATATCATTTTTAAACCAGTTTCAGATATTTGGAGACTTGCATAAACTTGATGAGGAAGTAACAAGAGCAGTTTAAGCGCTCTGAGGTGGATGTTGTTGTGAGCTGGCGATATAAATTAAACTCAATTGACCAAGTTGTTTAATTCAGGGGTACCTTGAGAAAAGGCACTAAGCAGGGTTGTGGGGTTGACTTCAACGTGTCATAGAGCTGTTCTGTAAACTCTTCTGCTTCCAGTTTTCCTTCCTGCAGGTAAAGCAAAAACAAATTTCAAGTATTAAACCAGCTGATAATTTAGTAGTGAAATACATAGTGGACAGTACAAAACTACAAATGTGCAGAACAACAAGACAATTTTAACCCTAGGCTTATTAACTAGACTTGTCATAGCCTCTTTCAGTTTGCTTAGTAACAACATTGTTTTTTTAAAAAAAGGTTAAAAATAAAAAGACAAACTGTCTTCTAGGAATGTACCAGCAGACTCCTGACCAGTCCTTGAACGCTGTTGGACATGTTGGCAGACCTGGAGTCACTGGAGGCCAGTTTGATCAATGTTACCAAGAAGTTTTTGCACTTCTTCACACTTTCCAGGGTCTCCTGTTGGTGAAATATCAAGCAGTCACAATTCCTCTGCACATTTCCACAGACAACGAACTTATAAAATTGTGTTTCTCAGGGAAAATACCAGCAATTTAAAAGTAGTTACTGCTGCATCAGGTGATGCCAGACAAGCATTTACAGGTAAACCCTGTGAGCCAAAGGCACAGGCTACAGACCATTCTCAATACCTAATTTGTGACAGTTTTTATCTGCTCTTGGATCTGTATTATACCTTAGCGAGGGGATATCATTTTATATGGTTTTCTGTGAACACAGAAGCCCCTCCCACTCCCAATTCAAACAATCTATGTGAGGGGCAACCAATCAGAAGAAAATTGATGTTACTATTGATGTTACTATAAACAGACGGGCTTTTTACCTAGGAATCAGATTCCCCATTTTTTCACTATCTGGCTACAGCCAGCTGTTCAGTGACCTAGGTCAGTTCTCCATTTCAGTCAATAATGGTCAAGTAGGTTTAGCCAATTACACGTGATAACATGAGAAAGAGACTCCATATCACTAGCATCTATTATGATGGCATTAGTAGCCCGAAATCGTACAATTACGCTCCACTTCAGATAAATACAGCCAGTGTACAAAGGGTACTAAACATCCAGGAATTTGAATATCATGTTGTACATCTTTGAACAGTAAAGAACACATGTGCCTAATTTCATGGCTCAACTCCTTGTGGTTTGTGAGTTTGTAGGCCAGAAAGGTAAAACCTCACAGACAGACGAGCAGACGGACAGACAGTATGATGACAATATCCTCCTGCTTTATTTTCCGTGGGAGGATAAAAAACTATTTGTTTTTTTTTTGCTGAGCCAAGGCCCGGCTGGACTTACCTTGCTGAACGTGGGTGCTGTCTCCTTTTTGGCCTCCACGACTGCTGCCTGAGTGTTGGGACGGTCGCCTCGCTCAGATACAACATTAACAGTCTGGACTAGAGCTGGTTTCGGGGCAACACTGATCACCTGAACACAATGTTAACTATCACCAAAAATTAAAATTGGAAACAGCAAAAACACTTACCAACATCACAGTAACAGGTGTCTCAACTTCATCCAAATGCTTTCATGGCCAGATGTAAAATTTTAGAGCTGCAGAAACAAGCTGCACAACAGTGAGGGAAATCTAAAGATGCAGCCATGGATCAAGACTTAAAATGACTATAATAATGAAAAGTCACATTTCATTATATTTGGTTCAAACAGGTTCAAACGAAATAATCCAGTTTAAATCATTTTAATTAACTGAGTTTTTGACCAAGTCCATCAAAGCAACCTGGGTATAATCTTATACAGTAAAATATCTTTGACAGAAAAATAAAATACTAAAATATAAAGTTGCTAACACAAGAATTGGCAAAAAGATCATTTACGTGGGTAATTCAGGCTTTGGAGTTGTTATTGGTGTAAGGGCACGACTGATTAGATTAAAATAAAAGCCTACAGTGAAGCCACCTGTATCGAGCCTTGTGTGGATACAGAACAAATGCTAATGATGCATTAATGTTTCAGCTAGCTGTTAAATATAAATTACTTTATTCTTTGCTTGTATTTATCAGAAATATTACTGTAATAAAGATTCTCTTTACACTGTATAAACGTATATTTTTGTGCTGTAGTAATAGATTTTTATGTTGTAATTTTTTTATTTCTGGTGTAATGCCGCACTGCCACAGAGCTGACCCAACACGGTTTATGAATAAAGAATAGCTGCTGCGTGGCTGTGGTTAACAGGGATCCTAACAAAATAAAGCATTCAATTTTCTGCTTTCATTAGCACTATTCATTAAAGACGAAGTATTATCATTACAATTGCACAAGTTCAAGCACCATGAGGAAATATTTTTTTTATGCTTTACTTGAAATTAAATAAAATGCCTCTATCAAAGTCACAAAAGAGAAAGGATTTTTGATTGTTTTCCTTCTAGAGTACTTAAAATAAATAAATAAAAATACACCTCTCATTGCTAGAGGTGCATAAAGCTGTGCTCGTGACAGGTAACACTGCATAATCGGCGGTCAGTGATCATAAGATGTAAACCAACTCTTGCGTCGTTACCACAGCGGTCTTCGGGACTGGTGCCGCTTGCTGAAAACTGGAACTGGCTGCCATCTTGATCACAGTTACATTCTCATTATTTTTACTTCCAGCTGCTGCAGACACCTGTATAGCAGATGTCCAGCTGACACCACAGTACCAACAACACATAATTTGTTATTGTATAAAATTAAATGAAAAGTAGCAGCACACACACACACCTGTGGTGTCAGTATCCTGGTGGGTAGACCACTGACAGTTCTTTGCCCCTGCTGAGCCTGAGCCAAAGCCTGCTGAGATACGAGCATCAGCTGCCCACTGTCACTGCGAACCAGCATCATACCTGCCATGAATGTAGTGCAAAACCACTATTATGGTATTACTACCATAATAAACTGATGACTTGTCTTGCCAGGAGATAGTACCAGCTGAGGTATATTTTTGTCAACATCATGGAAAAGAGCTTTTGGAATATAAAAACAGGATCTGTAATCAGATTACAATCTAGACTACAGTCAGTGGATCCTGCAGCTCACCTGGAGGTATCTGGATATTGGCTGGGAGCTGTGGGGAGGCAGCCTGTGGCAGTCGAGGGGTGACTGACTGTGCAGCCGTCGATCTGGGAACAGCTATCAACACCGTCCTTCCTGTGGTTGTGACCTGTTTCATGGAGGCCACCTGGTTCAGAGCCTGTTTTGTTACCTGCTGGGTGTTGGCACTAAATCCTCCTGTGTTTGCAACCACCACGACAGAAGGAGCTGAGGTGCGAGGCCCTGACAATGTAACTGCAGAGGTGGTAGGCTGACCACTGGAGATGACTTTAAGTGGGGCTGAGACAGAGTCACCCTTTGCGATGCCTGCAGGAGTTGATGGAGGTTGTACAGCAGTGATGGGGCCACATTTGGCAGGGACTTGTAACATCCTGACTTGAACAGAAGCATCTCCATCCCCAGCTACTCCCCGGGGTTCCACCTTGTTAGTCTCAGTAACCATTTTATTTGTGGCCATAACTGCAGCTGAACGGAAGAACAGTTTCGTTTTACTCATATCAAATAAACAAATGCAGGACTCTGATGTACCCTGGGCCACCGTACTGATGGTTTTCAAAAATCAGTAAGATCATGCTAAACTAACCCAAATGTCACCTTGGTTTAATCATGATAAAAAGAGTCTAATATAGAAACTTAGAGGAACAACTTCATAATTCTTCAGTACAGTTTTATATTGTTGAAGAAATATGAAAATATCTAAAGGCTCCAAATCAAAACCTCACTCAAAAAACAATTCACTCCTAATTAAGGACACCGGAAGTGTATAAATTATTTCTATTTCAGCCGAATCTGACGGGTGAATGCTTAACATTTATTCTACAGGTTTGTTCTGAAGATCATTTAAGTCGGTTTGGTTGAAAACTTGGAACATTTTCATTTCACTGGGAGCCACGTCCCGCTTTGAACTTGATTTGAGCCAACAAATCCAACAGGGGAAGATGGCGGCTGTGACAGCTAGCAGACTTAAGACGCTAACAAGTACAAAACGATTTTCTCACGATCAGCTTTAGTTTAAGGCAAACAGCTATATGTAGAAAGGTTATTCGCATAAACACTGCTCCTACTTGAGGCGCAAACATTAAATTAGGTGAAAATAACCGTAAAAAAAGGGCGGCTCCCGCAGACTCCCGGCGGTGTACCAGGAAATGCTAGACTAAGCTACGGCTGTCAAGTGTCAAATTAGAGTAAAGGGGGAAAATAAGAGTTTTGTTTGATCCTACACGTTTGCTTACCCAAGTCAAACTCAGCAAACAGCTAACGAAAGCAAAAAATTTTACCTGAGTGCAGGATCAGTCACATCCACTACATGAGCTTTAGGAGGGAATCTGAGCCTGGATTCTGAGCCCAATTGTGACAGCTGTGTTACATTCAAGGTCCTATGATGCATTCAAGGGCCGGAGAATTCTTCAGGATATATCTTATTTTTAAAATAAAAATAAAAATATGATTTTAAAGTATTTGGTCATACGTTCACTGAATCTTTTGTGGTAAAGACAATTATCATGCAATAGAGCAGGGTTATTCAATTAAAATTTAAAGAGGTCCGGTCAGACAAAATTTCATGAGGCCAAGGTCCAGAAGTCCAACTAATATATATATATGTATGTGTGTGTGTGTGTGTGTGTGTGTGCATGTGAACTGTGCATGTTAACAATGACTAACTGCAGAAAAAAAGAAATTGTTGAAAAGTTTGATTTACATTTTTATGTTTCACATCAACCGTTTCAAATTATTTAAAGAATTAAAATCTGAACTCGTTTAATTATGGAGCATTTTTAGGCAATCACTTATTTCTTTTGTGCTCAGTGAGAGACGTGAGCTCTTGCTTGTCCCCAGAATTCTAAGGCTGGGCTTGAATGTAGTCAGAGCCAGTCTC
>VUQK01010429.1:46170-56480 GCA_015106715.1 Bujurquina vittata | reverse complement strand
GAAGCCAGATGAAACAAATCAATTGTGGTACATGACCCTAAAAATCTTGGTAATACTTACTCTGGATGGCACTACCTTTGTGAGTATTGGAGTAATTTTCTTTCATCTGCACAATATTGCTCATCGTGCCTTAGTTATTCTAAAGGACTACATGTTGTAATCCCTAGTGATTCAGCTCGGTGTTTATGAGTGGGTTATGAAATGACATTAAAAGATAGTTGATGCTGAAAATATAGTTCATGCATTTGTTACATCTAGTTTGGAATAGCAAAATTCACTAGTATCAGGCAGTTCTAAAAGCTCCTTGATAAGCATTCAGTCCAAAACACTGTGGCAAGAATACTGGACAGGGACTAGAGAGGGACAGTATCTCTTCTAAATTAGCTTCTCTTTAATGGCTATCTTAGATCTTCTCATATAAAAATTGTGGTTCCTAGAGTTTCTAAAAGTAGAATGCTCACCCATTCATATGAATTGGTGTGTCCAAAGTTCTAAATGGTACACACAAAGAAATAGAGGGATGAGAATGGACCTAAAAAGGTACAAAGCTTTGTCGCCCCAGCTGTACCCTAGTGGAGTACAACATTGTACCTCTGAGCCTAGGAATTTTGATTTTTGTACCTCTTAAGGTCCACAGTAAATCCCCCCAAGGGTACAAAAGCAAAATTCCTAGGCTCAGAGGTAGAATGTTGTACTCCACTAGGGTACAGCTGGGGCGACAAAGCTTTGTACCTTTTTAGGTCCATTCTCATCCCTCTATTTTTTTGTGTGTACTGTAGTTGCTAAGATAGTTATACAAAACTGTTCTGAAGTTTTGTTTCATTTTGTCGGTACTGTTTAGGATGCTGATGGAAAATGCAGTGCCTTAGTATTTGTACATTTCTCAGGCAAGCAGAAATGCTTTCTCTAGCAGACGTGATGAAGAGCCTGGCAAGGCTGGTCTAGCCTAGTTTGCAGACAAATATTGCTGCACACTAGTGGTCTAGTCAGTAAGGAACGGAGCGTTTCAGTGTAGTGCAAATATTTACAGCACGTACAAAAGAAAATGTGTGAAATATTTTGATGTAAGAGCCAGGCAGTAAGAGCCCATTTAGTTGTGAGACTGTCAAGTCTTCCTTGGAGCCTTAACTCCTCACAGAATTTTTAGAAATGTTGAAGAAAAAAAAATATCAGCATAACAGTGATTTCCTGGAATATGTAAGAATAGATGACAAACTACAACCTCTAAAACTGTCATAAATTTGGTATGTTTAATTTAAACCAGAGCTTGTGTTTATTACAAAAGCTAAATAAAACTGTGTTGCATGAAAGTTCTGAGGTCAAGAGATGCAGAAAGCCATATTTCTTCATTAATGTCAGCAAGCTGCTGGCAGTGGGTCCTTACTATCCACAGGCTTACAACACAGCCAATTCCTGCAGCTTCTCTCACCTTTTCCCTCCTTCTTAAAGCCTTACAAGGGGTCATTAAACCATTGATGAGGTTAAGGAAGCAAATGATCACAGGATATCAGGGCATGGTTTTTTGGGTGTGCATCTGTCCTTTCTTTCCTTGTCATTCAAAATATTTTCTGCAAGATTTAGTTATCACTTGTAAGCTTTGAATTTAGCCTAACATCAGCAAATGTCAGGTTTCCAGGTGGGCTTCAAACTCACTGCCTGCAGCTGCTGAATGGTCTCTTCCAGCCAATGTGAGATCCTTTATGACGTATACACACACCTTGCTTCCCCTCTTCCCACAGTGGATTGTTTCATTTTTTCATACCATTAATTTTCTTATTCACATTCAGGCTCTTGATTGATTTATGGGGTCAATCAGCAGATCACCTTACCCACCCCACCAAGTCACAAACAAACTCCCTTTTGAGTGAATAAAGACAAGGGTCTGAAATGCAAAGCGTTTAATTACTCTTGTAGACATTTTAGTTGCACTTCCAGATCATGTTCTGCATTGGTGAAAGAATCACTTCAAAGAAATGTGCTTTTAGAATAAGTTATCAAACGTCAGAATCTAAAGCTGAATTTTAACTATTACGAATCCCAGATCACTAGTGTAACATGGCATCACTGAAACCATTTGAAGAAATTAGCATAGTCACTAATATTACTTGCAAACAGATTGTAAACAGATTATGGGTTTGTCAGAGGCTAACCCTCCATTAAGCAGCACCTGTGTACAACAATGTGAGCCAAAGGATCTCTCCCCATTAGAACCAACAGAGGGCACTCTGGTAACATCCAGGTCACATTGAGTTAATAGCTCTCGAAGGGGGGCAGGGAGAGGGAAAAAAGATGGAGAATCATAACCACTTTTAAATTTTATATTTAATAGGGAATGTAATGCAACATGTTTTGGCATTACAGGTGAAAAAGCTACAATGTAGGCGCTTGTGCACAGATAAATTGGACATCCCTCCCCTCTCCAGTCAAGGTACTGTACAATAGTGGAATCATACTGATTTCCCCCTCCCCTGCACAAAATGCCTGCCTGTTAACTTTAAGAAATTGTCACAGGGACACCATCCGATAAGACAGCAAAGCTATATGCCAGGCCCTTTCATGTCAGACCCTTTTGTTTGAATAAGTCCAACGGGATCCGATTTTGCTTCTGTCAGACCACCAAGGGGTTGGGTTACCTTGAACAAACTGTTTGACATTGAGGCCAGGAAATCTATATGTCCAACTACTAAACACAGGAGAACCCCAGCTAGTCACTGCTGCTCCATGGCCTTTGTTAAGAAAGCGATTTGAACCAAGGACAGGAACATTTCTTCCTAGGCCATATGCAGTTAGACCTCTCTGGTAAGCACCATGACCCCAGCTTTGGGGCACAGGGAGTGCATGGAGAGAAGCGCCATGCCTGTTTGGGATGGACTCATCAAGAACCAGGTCACGCTCACTATAGACAAATGAGTGACCTTCAGGATCCCTATTCACAAGGGCAAACTGGCCAGGGGCTTGAGCCAGTCTTGGTGGGGCAATGTGCTTGACCCCCTTAAAACTGGACTCGCGGTTACTAACAGACTGCCCTCTGGGAAAGCGATGCACCAAGTCGGTGGCGTATTTCCTTCGAACTGGTCTGCGAGTGCTGTGGCTCAGAAATCTGTCAGATATCCCAAGGTTAGCTTCTTTATGCATTACGTTTTCAAAAGTTGGCCAATTTTGATGAGAGGAGACCATGTTTGGTTCAGTCTCAACCCATTCATGACTGTAAGGGTGAGAGGGAGTTCCATGGTGGGCTGATGCAGAGAGATCAGGGGCTCCATGAACCCCGGGATAATCCAAACCCAATGCAGCTGCACGAGCTACAGCAGAAACAAAAGAGAAAAAGAGCAATTCTGTGTTTTCTGGTTCATTGTTGTGAAATGTCAAATATACCCACTAATTGGTAATTATAAAAAAAGCAGTAACATCCATTGAAGTGCACTACATACCTCTTGCTGTTTTAGCACAATAGGCACCACCAGCTGACACAGAGTGGAAAACAATGGTGCTGGAAAAGACACACACAAAAAACAGTAAGCCAAATAGCACAGCTCTGAGCAGCTATAATTGTTTTGTTTTTTAAACCACAGAAAACCTTAAGCTTTAAATACCTGAGAAAAACCACAAGAAGCGCACTCATTGCTGCAGTTATTTCCACATAACCTTCATGACAGCACAATTACCGAAACACTTGCCACTTGACTTCTTTTGTAGCCACTCGGACTGCCTAAAGCCTCGCCCTGGCTTGATTTGCTAATTACAGACAGCTGGTTGTCATAGAGACCAAAACTCAGCCACTGAATCTAGTCAGCCACTGGGAAATTGCTTCATTATAGAAAATTAGTTAAAATGCTTGCTTGGAGCAGAACTCTACAAAACAAGACATTTTGACATTTTACATTTAAGGGAAGAGTAACACATATTTAAAAAAAAAATGAGTGGGGGTCATTCTGACACCACAGATTAGATAAATTTGTTAGACTTTTATTATCACACAGCAACATAAGCTTTAATCATAAAATTTAAGTTTTAACATTCTTGCAATTCTAGTATGCTAATTATAGCATAACCTCAGAACTTAATATTATCTGAACAGTAGCTAATTAAAACTTCTAATTCACTGGACCTAAAAGAATGCTAATTATATACAATGTCTGCAGGATCACTATAACACCACTGATTTAGAATGATCTCATTAAACTTGACCTTGTTCATTAAAAGGTTCAAAGAGCAGAGACAACACATAATAGTATACACAGTGTACATACAGCAGCAACAATCAATTAATTGGTCTTTAAAATAAGCACAATTAAAAATTTTAATTTAGAGAAGAAAGAGCAGAGGTTGGATTCCCGCTGCTTGATATGTCTGAGGTGGCAATGAAGCAGCTGAGAGAGGTGGAAGCATTTAATAATTCACCCAAATTATTTCTGTCAGGACTGACAAGCTAAACAGGGCCTTGATTTAATTCTGTAATTGCACGTTCACCTTTACCCTGAACCCATACTTTGGTAATTAATAGGACCGAGCTTTATTTGAAGTGTGGCACGGCAAGTAATGGAATTCAAATTGCAGGTGATGGGAAACCAAAGATGTGAATGCCTGCTTGGCCAAGGAGCTTGTGTTATTTCCTCCACCACAGTGTCACCCAGAGGAGAGTGGTGCCAAAAAGTGGCACAAACCTTCAATCAACCTACAGACCTAATCCTTTGCTCCTGCACTGGGAAGACCATCTGTCTAGTGTTAAATATGGGCTAGACTGGTCTTGAACTTTGCAGTCTGACTTGTGGATTTCTGTAGAGCTCACAGGCCCCAACACGCGCGCACACGCACGCACACACACACACACACACACACACACACACACACACACACACACCTACACACACACACACACACACACACACACACAGACATTCAAACTGTCTAATACACACGTTGGTGGTGGTGTCTTATCCATCACCAAAGTGACTGCATTGGCCTTGTGTTGGCTGACATTTCTAGGAACTTTAAAGACTTATATCTGGCGTAAAAGGTTGGCTCGCTTGACACACACTCTCCGCAGGCAAGTGCTGGTATTCAAGGTCAGCAAATGAGGTCCAGTGCTCCACTTCTCAACCTCAGGGTGATGGCGAGCCCTCTTGCTTGGCTCAAATCACCTCCATTGGCCCTCATTTGTGACAAGCAGGAGGTCTGCAGCGTAATTTCCATAAGACGCAGCCTCACTGGACTGTCAAGTGAACTCTGACACCTGAAACACAATGTTTCAGTAATGGTAGTTTCAACCAAATGGTGGCAATTAGACTCCGGATGAAACCACTAATTTTTAAAAATTCATTTATATTTGGGAGGGGGGCTAATTTTCTAAACTCGTGTAAATATGTATCAGAATCAATTAGGCCTAATAATATACAGTCCTTAGAGGATTCACATCAAAGCACATAAGCACACAATCCAATTAAGAGTGTTTACTGTTTAGATTGAAATGCTCACTGTTCCGCTCTTAAACCCAATCCGCATATCAGTAAACAGTATTTGCCAGAGTGGATATTCCAGTGGTTGTGTGTAGGTGTATGTGCGCATGTGTCTGTGTGAGTGCCGGCATGTTCGCATGTATGAGTTGAGAGAGGGAGATAAAGAGTGAGAATATATGCAGGCTAATCTTTAATATGGTTTCGAGCATTTGTTTTGCACGTTTATATCTTAAGGAATTCAACCCTAAATCTGATGTTGCAGACCACATGAGGACTGGTAGTTGGGAATTTTATTATTTTAAAACATGGTAGTATTACAGTGAAAAAATAATTGTAGATAAAGACAGCTGAAGGCAGCATACAAACAATATCAAATTATTATTTTTTATTGTTTATAACAAAAAGGTGTAAAACCAAGAAGAAAAAAAAACGTGTTGCAGGTGGATAGCCAGAGGATAAAGAGCTTGAATAAACAAGAAGCACACTATTTAAACTTAAGGCTGTGATGGCATACAAAAATACAGATGCACACATCTGAGAGAAATTATGTAAAGGCTAAAAATAGTGTGATCGATGCTGCTTTTTCTTTTCTTACAGCAACTTCATGTTCCAGATGGATGCACTGTATCAACCTTTATGTAAATTTACATGAGCCTTTGTTCGATTAATAAACTGGTATTTATTGACTTAGTGAATTCCTGTTTTTTGTCCTTCCCATTTCCACTCTTCTTTTGCTACCTCCTCATTCGTTCTCTCACAACTGTGGACAACTGTGGATACTGAACTCTTTGAGCTCTAGGGCTCAGGCTGCCTCCGAAACACGAATAGCAATCGGCAGAGGGAACGAGGGGAAAGAAGAGGAGGGGCACACACACACACACACACACACAGAGAGAGAGCGAGAGAGAGAGAGAGAGAGACCAACAGTTTCCTCCAAAAAGTAATGGTCAAAATATACACTGCTGAGTGAGGTAACCACAGAAATGGCAGAGTATACAAGAGGAAGCAAGCCATTAGTTTCTACATTACTAAATTAGCAAGCCCTCCAATCCATCTCCTGTTCATACAACATTCATTATAGAGACTTGCCTTCACCACGCGTGCTGAGCCTGCGATTTGATTCATTTTGGCTTTTTTGGGGCCTGGCTTTTTTTCATCTTTTAACTAACTGAACATTGACTGTTGCATCCAATCTGTCCCTCTCTCCAGGCTTTCCAAAATGAGAAAAATGTGATGAGAAGATGCTGTAAGGCCTGAAGTATAAATACTAATGACGCCACTGCGATAGCGCTTTTAAATTATATACCAATTAGGAAAAGGGAGCACTCAGCAAATATTGCTTGTGATATTCCAAACAAATGTGACTTGTGGCTGCTTTCAGCATGCACGCAGTGGCTTGTATTGGGGGTCCAGTCACCTGTCAGGACTCATTTCAGTGCTGTGGATTCTACTTTGCATAGTACTGTCCCAAACTATCCCTCTATGGTTGGCTCAGCGTCGGGGATTAATTAGCCACAGTATGTCTGAGTCTACACAGGCCAAGAAACCAAAGTTTGGTCATCAAGTGAAAGAAAGTAAAAAAGGAATAACGAATCCACAGTTGTCTTCTTCACATTGTTTTTGCTACTCAAGCGAGCTAAACACATCCATTATGCATTATGAAAAGATGAAGTGTATCAGCAAAAACAAACTACTCTTATGTCTAATTGAAAGTCAATTTTAAAACAATTCCCTACTGAATACTTTCTTCAGTTAAAATGATAGATGTGTGATTTTACCACATTGTACTGCTTTCACATACTGCATGTTTTTCTGATATTTTTCCTGTTGCCGCTCTTCAACAGGACATGAACATGATTAATAACTTATTATTCATGATGACTGAAAGGCAGAAATACTCCTAATTCAGATAAGTTCCTGAGGTTTTACATTAATGAATTAATGCTTCTACTTGCACAAAATCATGTATGAATTCATAATGATCAATCCACCCTTGCCATGCCATGACTTTATCAAACTCACATTAGTTAGCGGTAACGATACAAGTTCACTCCCAGTCAGTCGTCAGCCAGTGCATTTATAGTACATCGATACATTTTAATTTAATTTTTTTTAAATTTAACTAACAGCCTGTAAACCTTGTAGGGGAAACCTGCTCTATATAATTAAACAATTAAAACTTTGCTCTTTCCATATTCTTGTTGTACCCCCCATAAGCCATTTTGTCTGTGTGTTTTTGTGAGGTGACAGATGGTGACAAGCATTTCTCTAGCACAATAAACCCCATCAGTGATGAAGCACATAGAAGTGTATATACAGCATTATAACCAACTGTATGTGGTCATAATGGTGTCACTGAATGCATCAGCTGCCGCCTGAGGGTTCTACAGATATATAACTTAGTTTCTGTAAAAATCTGGGGATGAATGTGATGTTTTGTTCTGCAGAAGCAACAATAAACTCCAGAGAGGAAGCCAGCAGGAAGGAAGTTGCTACAGCCTGGTTCAGCTTTGAGCGCTTCATAATTGTGAGAGCATGTGAATCAGCTGAATGGCTGTGGGCACAGAGTCTGTTGGTAGCACCAGTGCTGCCCATTGCACAACTGGATGTGTCCTGCAGCCATAGATATTCTGCTGGTGTGGTTGGTGGTAAAGTTCTGGAGGTTTGTTTTTTTACCACAGAGTTCCACTAAGTAGAACTGTGATGTAGGAGGAGGTGGTGTGGATGGGAGGAATAAGGCTAGAAAGGAAGGGAGAGACCTAAAAAAAAAAAACAGAGAGCTCTTAGCGTGTGATACATAGTTGATCTGAAAGACTGCTTCCATGCCATGATCATCTTTATCTCTGAATCACTGAAAACCTTATAAAAAAATAATTTTCTTTGACAAAGAAAGGCTTTAGAAAGTTTTTTTTTCACCTCCTGTTAAATCTGCCTTAATAAAAGTGAAGTGATCATAAGTCAAGGTCAAGCCCCCTGTCTGTTGTTTCCTTTTGGGCCTGTAGACAAGGAGTGCACCTTTAATGAATGGGTGGATGGTCATCTAGACGGTAATTGGCCTCTGACTTAGTATTGAGAGGGGGACAGCTGCTGTGGAGGACAGCACGTTGACCATATTGATTATACCAAGAGTAACACACATCACAAATAAATCTTACAACACTCACTTTCTGCTATTCATGCATACCCTCAATCTTCTCAAGATGGCACCTCACCTTCGCCGATACTCCAGGGAAAAAATGTTATTGGTAACAAGCGTCACTGATTCACTTATTATACAAAATTAAATGTTGTCAGCAGAGCTCCTCTCTGTATGAATCGGGATGTGATTTAGCATGTCTTCGGAGGATGCCTAACACTGTTGCCATTGTTGCAAAATATTCAAATTCTCCACTTGCAATCACAGCTTCAGTGCCTGTTTTTCACAGAGCTGCTGTGTGGCAGGAAAAGATGCTGAGATGATGGTGGGTGGAGAAGGGTGGAGGGACTTTTCAGCTGTACTCCATATGTTGTGTCATTTGGGGGCTTGCTGGTGTCGGTGTATGCTTGGCAAGTCTTGGCTCCTTTTCTGTGTTCATGGTGTCTGTGCACCCGTCTCTGTCAGCACCCACCTGCCCCTCTGCCTCTAGACCTGGCACAGCACAATGTTTTACCTCCTAGACAACATGAAAGTAAAATCAACTGAATTTCCCAACGAAATTGTAAATGCATTACACATTTGGATCACGCTCAATTTGACAATTTGTATATTTTAGTTGCTTCACTTCTATGTTTTACACTATGCACTCTGTATAATTACTAGTAGGGTGCATGATTTTTCTAGAGGGCTGCTGTCATCTCACATTGAATGCAGCAAGATCTTCTATTTTGAAGACAACAAGGTGACACCCCCACTGCCTAAAAAACAAAAATAAAACACAAAAACTCAACACTTACTGACAAATCCAAAACCAACCAACAAAAGCAAAAACTATATTTTGCAGTTATCTGTTGCGTGATTCCTCTGAGCATGTTCACCTTGAGTTACGTGCACGTGTAAGGAAAGAAAGCCATCATCAGTGGAACAGCAGTACCTGGATTAACCATGACAGCAGGTAAATAAAGAGATGATTCTTCATTTTAATCCAGTGGCCAATAAATATGAACACATGTTAGTGCTGACTATGCTATTTATCTTAAAAAAAAACCCCAAAACAGATCAGTGTGTCCATATATAGGTGTGTTATGTCTATAAAGCTCTATACATAAGTTTTATTGTAACAGTTGCTGCAGTAATGCTGCAGCTGTCCAAGTCAGTTAAAGCAGTAAGTGACTCAGAGCTGAAGTTAACTCTCTTTCTGGAACAGAAAACCCGGCGTTTCTCTCATTTCAGGGTTAACAAACTCAGAGTTATTAGCTAAACCTGTTTCCTGGAATGGAACCCATGTGGAGGCTCGCCATTGCTCGAACACAAGTGGAATTGTAGTGTTGTAGTGTTGGTGCAACACCACAAGAAAAGATACAGTTTTGATTTAGAATTCATGATAAAATGCTTCAGAGTTTTTCAAGTTAAATACGACCACATCATGAGAACAAAAGAAAAGAAAAGTGTTTAACTTTATTTAAAAAGAGAGTGCCTTGGAGTTCTTTTATCATTGAGCTTACTCTCTGCTTTATCTAATCGGGATCATAATTTAGGTAAGGAGCACTATCTTATATTCAATACAACTTAAGTTTAGAATTTGGTGTGCTGCGGCAGTAGCAGCTATTGTAGCCTCAAGCTACAAGTTTACTGTTGAGGTCTGATAAGCTTTTTTCTATCTACCCCCCCCCCCCCCCCCACAAAACACCCACCCCCACCCCCACCCCCCCCAAAAA